>RBNI01002583.1:0-18071 GCA_003990745.1 Jimgerdemannia flammicorona | reverse complement strand
AACAGAATATATGATGGCGGATTCATTGACTAAAGCCCTTCCAAAGGCAAAGTTTGACTTATGCGTGCAAGGAATGGGTATTACGGGACTCTACGCTGGTAATTAAGGACAATTCGGAATAAGATAGAATAATAGGATGACAGCAAGCTTCTTAACATTGATCGCTGCATTACAGATTTCTACCAACATTGCTCATCTACGAATGTTCACATCTCTACTTTTTAACCTATTTTTCGAGCTTTAAGCAGGCAATTCGAATGTTTTTCGGTTTCTAGATAGCGGTCTGAACACTACAGCGAGATTTGCAGTGGTTATAGCTTAGTATTACAGTTTGGGAATTTTATTTTGCATATCTCATTGAGCGGGAGTATTGAAATATGTAGGTTACAACTCGATATATGGTGGCGCAGCCTTCCTTGACTACGTCATCATGTAAACGTCATTAATTGTGACGCGTAAAAGTGCGTAAGAATTAGCAATAAACAGTTAGCTTCTCTCTCCAAACTTCCACATTCCACAACATTCTGTATAGTGAATTTTATAATTTGTCTAACCAGTTAGTCTAATTTAAAGCTAAGGTCTTAGATTTCATTCTTGTCCTTCTATTCTTTTATAAATTCCTTTTCTCTTAAATTTTCTTGGAGAATTCCTTAGAGGATCTTGACCAAGAGGTCTTCCTTGTCCTCTTTTCTATTGTTGTTCTAAGTGGTTCCTTGCTTGATATCAAATTGCAGATATACCAAGTAATATTGAGAGAGATTTCATTCATAGAGATCATTGGACCAATAATGTCTTAGTTAATGGTACTGAACTCAGTAGCATATATTCTCTTCTAAATTCATATGAAGAATATTTATATAGATTCTCTAAGATTGATCTTCATTTCTATAATAGAGTCTTGAGTCTTTTAGTAAGTTTCTGTTTCTATATACTTTTCAATAAGTCTGTGGAAGATAGTCTCATTCTATCCTATATAGTAGTATACTTTAGCTATGACTTATCCTAAGTAACAGTTTGAGCTATTTAAGATTCTGATAATAATTCCTTTAACTAGTTCTCTTAATTATACTTTGATGACTATTATTTGTTTTCTAGAAATAAGGTCCTTTAGAACTATAATTCCTTCAAGACTATCTAGAAATTCCCTTAGGTATTCTTCTGGATATTCTGTAAATATATATAGTAGTGTTGTCATTTAATTATTATTGTATCTCAATTTTCCTCAGTTTCAGAATCTGTTTTAGTAGTTATTCCTGTGAGTATATTGAGTCTAGTTAAGCTGCTAGGAGTTGAGAGGAAGGCTCTTGGTCTTTGTAATACTGGTTTTTTATTTTATTTTATTTTATTTATAAGCACAAGAATCCTTTATTAACTAATCTATAATAAACAAATCATTCTCTTATCACACTAATAGCTACAATCAGACCACACTCTACTTTACTCCAATATACTTTCTCTCTCTTACCCTCTCTCTCTTAAAAATAATCAGATTGCTAACCACCTCAATTTAGCTATCACTTCTCTTACAAATTCCTTTTTCTAAATATCAATAGTAACTCTCTTAAGAGCTCTACCCCCTCTATCAGTCTGAAAGAACATCTACTAACAACTCATTCTACCATACTATCTTTTCTCCCAAAGCCATCTACTTCTCATCTTTGAACACATATTGCTAATAACTAGTCAGCTCTATCTACATTACTAATACCTACTCAACTGTAAGCTACATATTTTCAAAATAACCCACAAACTGCTCTCTGAGACATTCAATCTCTCTTCCTCCTTGCTATCTTACTACCTCACTCTTATGTGACCCTCAACCATTATCCAGAAGTCTCCAAGTATCTTACACTCTTCTAACTAATATTCTGATATCTACAAAAACTCTTTCTCCTATCTAATATTATATATAATAATTCTAGTATACCTTTTACTAATTATCCTAACCTAATGTTTAGCATAATATTCCTAATTAAGAGATATCATCACACTACTCAGAACTTTGAAAAAAGCTACTATTACATCTCAGCACTCAAGAACCAGACTCTAGTCTAGTTCTAAACTTTATTAATACCTACTAACTACTAGTCTACTGGTCATAAATCCTTTTTTATCTCTATTGATACTCAATATCCATAGTCAAATTAAGGTCCAATACTAGAGAATCATCTAATAGAAGCCTGTCCTACCCCTATATTACAGGTCTCTATTATATTTCTCTCTCATCATCTTGTTAATATAGCTCAATATAGTAAGCCCCCTCTACCATCCTCTATTAAAACTTCTATACTATAAGTGCCAAGTACTTTTCAGTCCAACTATCATCAATAGATCTCCAGAAGAGCCCCTAGGAGAGAACTGCACCTCTGACCTTCTATATCAGAGAGACCTACTTATTACTCTATAACTTAATAGTCACTTTATTCACCAGACTTGAAGGCAATTAAACCAAACCTCTTTAGAAAGTCTATAGATCTAAACCTCCCCTATCTACTGGAGCTACCAAGACCTCTCAATATATCTTACTCTATCTCCTGGCCCAAATTAAGTCCTTAACTACTTCAACAATCTCTTCACTACCTATTCTGAGAAGTTCAATTGATATATCAGATTCTATAACTTTGGCAACTAGTAGATATTGAGAATCAATATCTACCTAATATGAGAAATGTGATGTCCCCCCAAACTCTGCAGTATCTTACCCCATTCTATTATCTTTCTCTCTTACTAAGCTCTGAGCAGAACTGATGTATACACTAATAAAAAAATGTCTAGGTACTATATTATCTCCCCTATAGTAACAATAGTAATAATATATCTACAATAAACTATTTTCCATCACACTTATATCATTTGAGCATAACCCCAGAGCACTCCTCATTTCAGTCAATAGCAGTCTTCAGCCTACTAATATTAGCAATAGAGTCAAGCTCCACTACTATATCATCTATAAAGATACTCCTAAGACTAATAGCCCTAATACCCTATAGTGAATCCTATCTAAAAAAAAGGGCTCTAATAATAGTAAATATAAAATAGAGAACAGTGGATCTCTTTGGTGAACACCTCTCTCCAACAGAAAAGGACTTCATTATATCTATTATATAAGATTACTGCTCAGCTTATCTCCAAAAGACTGATTATTGAAAACTGGAAGTAGTGAGAGATACTAATCTACTCTAACACCATCCTCAACTAGACTTGCTATATCCAATTATAGGCCTTCTTCTGATCTAACTAGCCATTCAGTCTGAAATGTTTTGCCCCCTCAAATGTACTATAAACTCATACTATTCTATCTCTTATTAGTCTACTACCAATAAAGCTTCTCTGCTCAACCCCCAATACCTGTTGAGCTACCTTATGACAATCACTTTTGTAACCAACTTCTCATTTATATTCAGCCTCCAGTTCTTCTAATTCTCTCTCCTGCTCTTATCTTTAAAGAGCAGTACTATCAGACTAAGATCTTGACCCCCCACCAACTTTTCAGATATAAGAACCAAATTAAATAATTTCTGTATCTCTATCAGAACCCTAAGAACTCTCACTATCTTCTTCCAAAAGTCCCAAGACAGGTCATCCTCACTAGGAGCCATTAGTTATAGATTCTCAAAAATTTCCTCCTCTCTGACTGACCAAGCTAAATCCTCAAGACTATTAATCTATAAAGAATTCAACTCCTCCAGATATTATTTTATCACCCTCTCATCAGTACTACTCTCTATCTTACCCTATAAATTGCTCCATCTATCTCTCAGTAAACTCAAGATTCTCTATATCTTATTTACTAGATTATTCTCATTATCAAGCACTCTATCTTACTATTACCTCACCATCCTTGCCTAAAGAAATCTATATTCATGAGACTTATAATTACTTATATGGGTGTAGTCTATATATCTTCTACTTTTATATATATATATATAGTTGTGACTACTACATTATATACTTCTGGAAGATCTCTTATATGTGTTAGAACCTTGTTATCATTGTCAATATAATCTACAGATATACTGAAGAAATTTACTTAGTTTACTAGATTGTCAATATAACTGATATATTCAATAAAGTTATGAATAAAGTTCAAACTATAGCAAAGTAGCATGAACTTGCAACATTTATTTCAGTAATGCAGTTTTGCAAATTATCCTAACAATATTCATTTCAGTAGTACAGTTATACAATTTACCCTAGCTCAGTTTCACTTATAGTCTTAGCCCTCCTTTTAGTCTAATTTGGTCTAGTTTCAAGTATACTAGTTTCAGCAGCCATAATGCACTTCTTTTCTTCAGTGCTCATTACTTTACCTTCAAGCATACTCTTCATTAAGCCGACATTTCTATTGTATTTTGGTATCTTCAATTGATTTTTACACATTATCTGTCATCATACTATCTATTTGTCAGTTGTAAGGCCTACTCTCTGGTTCCCCTGCTCCCACTGCCCCTTATCTGTATCTAACAATTTCCAACTTATCCAGCTTACATGCTCTCTATAAGGACTAACTGATTACACTTTGCTGTAAATATGACCTTTCAATTGAGGATCAAAGGCAGTCTTGGTTATATGCCTTGATACTAACCAACTACACCCAGACCCATTGGTCTCAGAGCCCTTAAGACAGGCTCTTGCACTCCTTCCTAACAGTCAAGCCATGGACATGCTGATTAAATAGCTTCTTCTTATACTCACCACTTGTCTCAATAGACTGCCAGTCTTAGCTTAAATATCTGTCAGCACTAATATCATCTTCCCCACCAGACCCACTATTAGCAATTCTTTCTCTTCTACCACTACTGACCCCATTGCCCTTGCAACCTTCTTTGTCATCTATCTCTCTTTACAGTGAGTTGTCTATCCCTCCATTTATTTCTAATATAGTCTTATATCAGAATTGGGTACCACCAGAGCTGTTGACTTTGCTTGAATCTGGGGAATACTAAATTTTGGCAGAGTGGATGAGCAATGCTCTCCTGTCTCATTTAAGCAACTAGAAGAAATCAGATATTTACTCATCAGACTATAATCTCAATTTGCTACTTTGGCTAAAGGCTATATTCAATATTCAGGACTCATTATAATATTAGATATCATCTCGACTACTTTCTATACTACTTATGCCAAACAGCTCCTCACACATATCATTTCCATTATCAAGGCTGTCAATGATTAATATGATAGGGCAGCTCTTCAGTATTTTGACCAGCAGGTTCACATATTGAAGGCTTCTTTTATAGAACTTGAAATTGGCAATCCAGATACTATTTAGCATGTGTTCAAGACAATCACCTATATCTACACCACTTGCCTATCAACCTATATATTGGCTACCTATACAGCCCCCCCTCCTATAGATGGACTCATGATGACCTTATCTCATTCTTTCTTATACTTTCGGTATAGGGTGTGGGGGCATATATCAATTACCTGCACCCAAATCCCACTTTTGTGACTCATGTTTTCCATCAAACCTGATGACACTCTTACTACAAATGGTACTGCCAGCTTTATCTGTCATGATTACAATGGCATTAGCTGTTGTGGCAATTGCAACTGCTCTCATGTTTGTCTCTTCAACTATAGCTCACATTCAGATATAGAATACACTACTCACCACAGCTAAACTTATCTCTCTACTGGCATCTCATCCTCCTGCAAGCCCTTACCATCTTACTAAGTAGATAGGTGCTCTCCATTCTCATCCCAACCAGTCCCTTGTTCAGTATCACCTAACAGACCTCTACTAAAGCTATCTTCATAGCAACCACTCCTATTCTGAGCTCTGCATTGATCATATCTCCAATAATCTAGCTTCAGCATTTGGTCACCAAGATGTCCTTACTAATAATATCCTCACAGAACTACAAGAGGGGTATTATCTAGGCTCCTTTTCATCTCTCTTAGCCTTATTGTCTAAGTTCTGTCCCTTTTACAATACCCCTTTAGGCATTGTACCAAAGAAAAACTCTAACAAATTTTACATAATTCAGCATCTGTTCTTCCCTGAAGAGACCTCAGTCAATGACAGCATTAATCCTGAATAGTTTTTAAATCAGTATCAGTCCATTCAGTTTATTGTTCTGCTACTTTTGAAGCTGGGCCCCACTGTACTCTTTTGGAAGACAGATGTCACTGAAGCCTTCTGCACTATTCTAGTCCATTGGTCTGACTGGGCCATGAAAGGCATTTGCTAGCTTGGTCACTTTTTCCTTAACATGATTCTCTCATTTGGCCTTCACTCTGCACTATTCATATTTATATCACTTAGAGACTTATTCATATGGATCTGCATTCACCTATATCACCTTCCAAATTTGGGATATTTTGTAGATGATTTTATCTATGTCACATTTCCCTCTACTGTATTTTCCACTTATATTAGGTTTCACACTATTGCCACTCAGTCTGGTCTCCCTCTTAAGGAGGCTAAGGACATTCTACCTATATCTATAATAGGTGGATTTCCTTCTTGATTCAACAAACATAACTATTAGCCTGTCTACTGACAAATATATATGTATTCTCTCTCTGCTAGCCAATTGGCTTTTACTATTACATCATTCTTGCCATCCTTGCCCTTGTCTCCAGTCTTACCATAAAGCCCAATCTCTCTTGAGCCATCTCATATACATCATACAAGTCCTTCTCAAAGAGAAAGTATTTTGTGATTCTGTCATTTGGTTTACATCTGCTTGAAAACTGCCCTATGTAGGATTTCATCATATATCTTCCTATCTAGTCACTAATCTTCAATAGTGGCAGGATATCTTATGCTCATGGACAGGTTGTTGCCTACTTTTCCACTTTAAGTAGTTGGACTGCAGTCTATATACAGATGTGTCTAGGACTATCAGTACCAGTGGCCTCTTTGACCAATGCTGGCAGAGTATTCAGTGGGCTCTATCATTTTGTGTTTAGAATAGCTATGATATTTTCTGGAAGAAGATATTTGCTATTTGGATCTTACTGTTTTATGGGCTTCCTTCTTTCAGCATCAATATATTATTTTAAAGTATGATAGCCCACCCTACATTGAGTCTTTAACCAGTAGTTCAGCTTGGTACTATTGTCTTATCAATGATCTTTTATGTCATATAATCATCTTATATCTCAATATAGATTTTGACATCTAAGCTTGTTATATTCCTTCTGTCTCTAACCCTGCCGATTCCCTTTCCCATCTTCTACTCACTCTCAGAAATCCCTCCCTTCATCAGTTATATCCCTTTTTAGCTTCACTATCTATTTGTATCCTACCTCTATTAGTACTCACACACCCAGACTGCCAAGCTCCAATCTGGTATCAACTTCTTCTACTATTTTCTAAAGATCCACAGCATCACCAATGCTGACATATTTCCTCTTCATGATAACCTTCTCAGTAACTGAGCCTTATGGCTAGCTAATGATCCAAAACAATACACTACATCAAAAACTACTTTTATGATATTACTACTTATCAATTTACCCACTAGCAGAACCCTCCTCTTCTTTGCATATCTTTACCCTTATTTGACCTGGTTTTGAAATTAATTCAGAACCACCCCTCTATACTCTTTTACTCTCTTGAGTACTGCCTAGTCACTCATCAATACATATCTACAATCTATCTGTACTGCTTTTTCTCTCTAAATACCATTTGTTGCTATGATTTTGGCAGCCACATGCACAGCATTCTATAGCCTCATATGGATCAGTAAATTGATATCTCCTGATAGTACTTCACTCCTTTCACACTGGCTGGCTCAACAGTATCATCTTCAGCAATACTGGGACTCTATACTCTCTTGGCCATTTTGATCTCTATATCTATCTCAGACCAAAACTGACATCTCTGGCAATATTTTTTTGGGCTATTATGGTGCCTTAGATTGTTCCTATTTAGTGATTGATAACATGGTTTACATCTGCCCCTCTGATCTTGATGACCTGGTTTTCTGCATTGATCTCTCTCAGTTTATATATTACTTGATATTCATTGATACTATTTGGAATCTATTAGCTGGTACTTCTTTGGCTACTGGTATTTATGGCCACTTCTTTCACATCAGTGGTACTATCATTCTTATATCTACAGATTACCCAGACCATATTATTCAACTTACTGATCACTGGAAGTCTATGGCTTTCCTGTATTATATTTGGCAGCTTGACTGAATTTTACCTCAGATGACAGTAACCTTGCCTCTATCCAATTTTCGGCAGGCCATGGATTTGGTCAATGGTGGTCTAAAGGTGTCCACAAGTAGTCAGCAGTACCAATGCTACATTTAGGAGCCTTGCTCACTTCCCAGACCTGTGATATTGGCCACTTTACATATGGATATGAATGGTGGGCCTTGAAAAGCCCAAACTCACATCTAGTCTTTTTGTATTCTGGTTTTTGCTTAATATTTTCAATTACTTCTTTTTACTATACATATATACTTTTATTTATTTTATAATCTATACACTATACATTTATTTTACATACTCTGCAAACCCTAATATATAAGATATTTTGATAGGTTTTGAATGAAGCTCAAACTGTAGCAAAGTAGTATAAACTTTACAATATTCATTTCAGTAATATAGTCTTGTAATTCACTCTAGCTCAGTTTTGCTCATAGTCTTAGTTCCACTTTTAGTCTAATTTAGTCTAGTTTTAAGTATGCTAGTTTCAGCAGCTATAATGCACTTCTTTTCTTCAGTGCTCATTACCTTATCTTCAAGCATACTCTTCATTAAGTAGATATTTTTATTGTATTTTTATATCTTCAATTGATTTTTACACATCTCTTTCATTAATCAATTTTTACACATCCCTCCCACGCATCTATTTTGAAATAAATAGGTATATGGCACCTTCACATATATATACAAATTGCAGACCTTGAAAAGCCCAAACCTATATCTGACCTTTTTATATTCTGATTTTTGCTTAACATTTTCAATTACTCCTTTTCACCATACTTTCATTTATTTTATAATCCACTCACTGTACATTTACTCTACACACTCTGCAAACCCTCACATGCAAGATACTTTGCTGATACCTTTTTTTTTTTTTTTTTTCACAAGTATTATAATATGTACTTTATTATATTAAGTCCAATATATAGCAAATGTCCTCATGTCACATCAGTAGCAAACTAACTCATATAAAGAAGAAGAAGACTATGAGCTTCAAGTGAGATACCTTTCTTTTACTTTATATTCACAGATACTCTTTTTGAGCTTTATTCATAGTGTAATGTGCCTGGCTCAATGGAGGCAAATTACAAGGTTGGGGGTTGATGTAGTTTGGCTTGAGCCCCCAGTTACTTTGTCAAAAAGCAACAAAATGTTCTAAGATTCCTGAGGTCCCTGGTGTTTAGTGGCATAATAGTCAATCTGGATACAGTAGTAGTCCCTCTGTTCGCATGGTGGTCAATTTATGCGGATTTCCTTATTGGGACGGTTCTCTGGGTGTAGCGGCGATTTGTGAATGAGTTTCCTTCTTGGGTCAACTGGGAATTGGTAGAATTTCGTGTGTAGCACGAGCGGTTTCCTTCCTGGGTGATGGCGGTCTCCAAAAGTATGCGATTTCTGCATGGCGATCTCTTGTGTAGCACGACGATCTCTGTGTAGCACGACGATCTCCAAAGTATGCGATTTCTGGTGGATAACTCGATTTGGCTCACTGGGAATGGAGGATGGCATGGATTCTTCTTACTGGGAATAATACTGGCGGCGGATTCTTCTCGGACTCACTGGGAATAATGGATAACTTGGCAGCAGAAAACTCGGGTAACTCGGATGTCACAGATTCTTCCTGAATTGGTGGCTTCAACTGGGAATGCGAATAACTTGAAAATGGCGGATGACGCGGATTCTCCTGAATCGGCGGGCTTCTGGGAAATAACTCGGATGGTGCAGATTCTTCCTGAATTGGCAGCTTCAACTGAGAATACTACTCGGATGGTGCGGATTCTTCCTGAATCGGCGGGCTCTTCTGGGAAACATGCTGGCAGCTTCTTGGAAAGGGTCTCTTGGCAAAGTTGCATCAAAGACTGGCTTCATTTGTGCGAATGGATCACTGTGAAGTTGCATCAGAAACTGGCTTGAGCAAGGCAGCTTTCTCTTAGGCAGCGGAAACTTGGGTTCTTCAGGCTTATCTGGCAAGCATACCAATAACAATAATTCCAAAGGTGGCAAAGTTCTTCACTTGAACTTGGCAGCAAAATCTTCAAGCTTTGTATCAGAAAGTGGACTGGAGTGGAAAGGGGACCAATGCTCAATCCTTAGAGGCTTCTTTGGTTTGTATTTCAGACTGAGGTTTATTCACTCTTATCTCTGGGATAATTTATACAAGTTGGTTGCTATCTGGTTGCTATGTGGCTAACTATAGATCTGCTACTTATGGCAGGTGTACAGAGTCTGTACAGTGTACAGGACCTGTACAGTATACAGAGTCTGTATGGTGTACAGAGTCTGTACAGATAAACAGATCCTATCTGGTATGTCTGACTAATTATAAGTGTGGCAGCATGAGTAACTATGATATACTGGATGTCATGCTGGGAGCCCATGTCATCTGGTTAAATGCTAATTGTTTGTATCATCTGGCTAAGTTATAATTCAGGTGGTATGTTTTGGTCTATTACAATAGATTGAATAGCTGAGATTTCTAGTTAAATTGATTTCACACAGATACCTATATATGGTGGTTGCATTAAGCCTTCAATATCTCATTAGCTATTATAGCTTACATTATAAGCTTTATTTAGGAATTAGACAATATGAATGAAATTTTCTATAATACTCAATAATTATTAGTAGAGTCATAATCTTGAATTTGGACTAGCAGTTTTATATATATTACTAAGCTATATTCATCAAGAGAATTCATTATATAGATGATTTAAATAATATTAAAGATTGGAATAGACTCCTTGACTGTATTTATATTAATAATTAAGACTTTATTTCTTAGAGTTGTATCTATATTAATTATAATGAGAACTGTTTACACTATTATAAGAATACTTATAATTGGTGTTTCTGATTTACTAGGCTATATTGTACATATGAGATAGAGCAAAGAAGAAAAAAAACAAAAAGAAGAATATTGTTTATAGATGTTGAGATGGTAACTCAATATATCAATATATGATTGGTAATTTCATCAGTCTTATATTATCTATTAGTAATATATAAAATATGAGCCCCACTAGCATTAAGTGGGTATAGTATATATATCTTATATATATACTAAACAATATATACTAGAAATATCAGATGGTCAATCTAGAAATATATATAATATAGATATAATAACTATAAGTATTCCTGCAATGGGAGCAGTCTCTGTGGTGAGTATAAATACAGCCAAGAGGTCTATCCTGATCTTTGACAGGAAAGATTATACCATCTCAGTATTCTATATTTCAAATTTCCTTGATGAATGTGGCTTAGCAGAGTATATGAAGCCACAAGCACAGATTCAAGACTATAATCCTGCAAATGATTTCTGAGCATTATATGAGATTACATTCATATTGTCAAATTTATAAACAAAGCTCATAATGCATGCTAATATGACCAACAAGGCATGGGAAGCCCTACACCATCATTACATGTAAGCATCTACATCAATAGATTCTATCTGAAATCTCAGCAATTCAATCTGTGAATGAAGCTCAAGGAGAGTATCTATAAATATATCAGTTGTATTGATGATCTGGTAAATCAAGTGAATTCTCTCAGTATATCTGTAAATTATATTGGCAATGAAAATAAGGTTATAGTACTCACAAGGAGACTTCCAGAAGTATATATTGTTGTCATCACAGCCATATATGAGAGCAGCAGCCTTTTGAACTATACTCATTTGATAACAAGCCTCATAAATGAGAAAATATATCAAGAAAACAGTGATGAAGAAAATAATGATGAAAGGTCATTCTATGGATTCCACGGACACAGTGCTAAATGAAGTCAAAAGTACAGTCAACAAGACCAACAATCTCAAACTCAAAATCAATGCATAACTAGTCTAGCCAATCAACTAAGTATGATGGTTGCTGTGAATACTATAGCAAGTATGGACATAAGAAGTACCAATATTATCACTGGAAAAATGATAAAGAGAGTAGTGAAAAGTATGGAAAAGGCCAGTATTAGCAATATTGAAGTAATAGAAGGAACTATTGAGAGAAGTATGGTAATGCAAATATCACTGAAACTGATGAAAGCAGTAATCTATTTTTTGTACAAGCCACCAGTTCCACCAGTCCTACAGCCTCCACATCTATGATATCTGGTCAGAAGGATGACAATTTTGGATTGAAATATCCTACCAAATCTACCACTATTACCAGTTCCACCAGCTCTACTAGTGTGTGATCAACATCTACAAGCAGTTCAACCACCAAATTCACCAACTTATCATCTATAAATACCAGTCAGCAAAATACTTTTGGGCTGATAAAAAGTGGTAATGACATCAACACTACAAGTAATGCAAATAGGAGAACTGCCAACCATATATCTAGTTGTACATCCAGTAAATATACCAACCTAGTCAATGATAATAATATCTGGTTAATAGATTCTGGAGTCACACAATACATGATGCTATACAGAGAATGGTTCTCCATATATCAACTATTCAAGTACTCTATACTTATTTAATTAGGAGATAATAACATTATCTATAATCAAGAAAAGAGAAATGTTGGCATTTATCTCTACAGAAATGCCATTGAGTCTGCTGCTATCCTTATGGATATACTATAAACTCCAGAGATAGGAAAGAATCTCTTCTCTATAGGCAAAATGATGACCCATAGCAACAAAGAGATATATATACATTCAAAGGGTGTAATAGTATATGATTCACATGACAACAAGAGGTTAATGATAGCCTTGAAATATGGCAATCTTTATACAATCAATAGTATGCCAAATAGTACCAAAGCCTCTGCATACATAATAACTACATCTGATACATCCAATATATAGCATCAATATGTAGAACATATTGGTAAGATTAGCCTCAAATAGATAATAAGGAGTGGATCCATTAGAGAATTACTAATAGTATATCTGTATGATAGTTTCCACAAAGATTGCATAGTAAATAAAGTATTCTGACAACTATTCAAAGAATGATTAAAGTGTATATCTAGGATCCTCAACCTTGTGCATATGGATATATATAGGCTGATGTATATACCATCACACTCTAGTAAGAGATATTTTCTCACATTCATCAATGATTATATATGTAAAGCATATATATACCTTCTATCAGTAAAGAGCAAAGCTTTGGATAAATTTAAAGAATTTAAAGTAATCACCAAGAATGAGTCAGGATATAGAATACATGCTATACAATCAGATAATAGATATAAATATATCAACTATACATTCAAGTAGCTCTTGATGAAACATAGCATAATCCATCAAACAATGGCTCTCTATATACCTCAGCAGAATGGCATAGCCAAGTAATTTAACTATATGGTTATAGAAATGGTATATATAATAATCAATACCACCAGACTATCATATTATTATTAGGCCAAAGCCATAAACACTATGGTATATATCTACAACTGGTATATATCTCAATCACTAAGGATCTCATGAATAATAAGCATTCCAGGGATGATGATCTTACCTCTAAAGAATTATAGAGCAGATCCAAACCTAATGAATCTCATCTACATGTATTCAGTTGCAAGACATACATCCTTGATAAAAGTAATACTATTCAGGATAAATTTGAATCCAAGGTGAGCAAGTATGTATTTCTTGAGTATTCCTGCAAAGTATATGTACCAACTATGAGATCTATATAAGTAGTTTATAGTCATTTTGTATTATGTATAGTTCAGAGAAAAAGACTTGGAAATCTGCATGAAAGTACTAGTCAAAACCTCTATATCTATATTCCTATCAGTACAAATGCAGCAACCAGCACAACTATCATCCACCTCTCCAGTGGTCAATCAAAATAATTTTCAACTACTATATATATCTGAGTCTGAGTCTAAAATAATAGAGATTAAAGATAAAGGTAACAGCAAATCCTCTAATGATGAAGAATCCTATATGAAGGATAAACAAAAGTAAAAGGACTCCAATATTTGGTAAGAAACTCATTCAGAATTGGATAATTATTAGGGTATACCAATATGCTCTCAATGGAAATATATAACAAAAAAACCATATAAGCTATACTGAAGCATACAAATGCATATATATTGTGAGATCTTCCAGTGAGCCAAATACATATAATGAAACTGTAACTATCAGTCCTGACAGTAAAAGATAGAAGTAAGCTATGGATAAGAAATATGATCCACTCATCAAGAATGGCACATGGGATTTAGTACTCCTTCTGCCAAACCATTAAGTTATTAGATCAAGATGGGTATATAGGATAAAGCACAATGCTGAAGGAAATATAGAGCAGTATAAAGCTCATTTTATTGCTAAGGGTTACTTATAAGATTATGGTATAGATTATGATGAAATCTTTTTGCCAGTATTCAAGCTTACTTCACTTAGAATACTCTTTGTGATCAATATACTATATGATCTAGAAATCCATAAAATGGATATTATAATAGCCTTTTTGAATAATTATATAGACACTGAACTATACATTTATCAACTACAAGAATATGAATTATACAATAGCCAGAATGCAAGCTTGTATGTAGACTATATAAGAGATTATATGACATTAAACAAGCAGTATACCTATTGAACAAATAATCAATAAACATTTTCTTGTCAATGGATTCAAGTATTACAAAGCAGACAATTACATATATATCTAGTATTATGATGATGGCATAGTATTTATCAGTATATGATTTAATGATATCATCATCATAGTTAGTAAGAATAGGCTTAACAGAGTAAGAGAAACCCTATACTGAGAATTCAAGATAATTGATATGGGCAATGTATCCTTTCTTTTGGGAATATTGATTATATATAATAGGAATATATGCACCATATACCTCTTGTAAGAATCATATACTAAAGCCATTCTTGAATGCTTTAATATGAGTGAATTTAAGCTGCTCAGCACTCCTATGGATACTTCTGTAAAGGTAAGGAAGCCAGACACTACTCCTGTAGATAGTGACAATATGCCTGCCAAGAATAGTGCCAATATTCTCTATTAGCAAGTAGTCATTTCTCTTATGTATCTTATACTTGGAATAAGGCCCAACATATTACATACTGTGAATAAGAAGGCACAGTATGCTTCCTACTATGAGAATTCACATTGAAGTACCATTAAAAGGATTTTCAGATATCTTAAAGATATAGTGTACTATATGCTTACATTGGGTGGTAAAGGTGATATTGGATCAAGTAGGAGTAATGAAAAGAGCAATAGCATCTAGCTATCTAGTACTTGTGATACCAATTTGGTCAGAGACTTAGATGACAACTAGTCTATAACTAGATATCTCTTTTATATTGGTAAAAGATCCATAATCTTATAGCAAACACATAAATAATCCTCTATATGACCACATCTATGCAAGCCAAATATCAGGTATTGTCATTGGCAATAAAGGAAGTCATTCAGCTCTGTAAGCTATTAAAGGAGCTTAGCTTCACTCAGGAATAAAACTCTATACTAATTAAGCAGGATAATTAATTGATAATAGCACTCACCAAGAACCCAATATACTATAGCAGAATGAAATATATTAATATATAGTACTATTTCATTTATAAGTATATAGAAAATAGTGCAATATACCTAGAATACATCTCTACAGAGTATATAACCACTGATTCACTTACTAAAGCCCTTCTAAAGCCGAAGTTTGAGCAATATATTGAAGGAATGGATCTTATGCCAGTATTTGATTGATTATGAAATACCTCTTTTATTTCAGGCTGTTAAAAGCCTCTCATACTACATATATATCTATATATGTTAGTTATAACCTCCATCTATGAGTGAGTTATAGTACATTTCTGTTAGTATTTCAAATATTTTGGAATACTTTTTGACCTGCAAAAATTGCTACATTACTGGTCTTTTACTATATTCTCTACCTATTTTCATACTTATAAGCACAGAATTTTGACCTTCTGTGATTATCTAGATAGCACTCCATTGGTCATATTTAGTTTACTCTAGTTTACTTCTATTCAAGTTTGCATTCTTTTTTTTGAGTATATTTTATATTCTTTATTTTTGCATATATATCTCATTGAGTGAGAGTGTTGGAATAGTAACTCAATATATCAATAAGTGATTGGTGATTTCATTAGTCTTATATTATCTATCAGTAATGCATAAAATATGCATCCTATACAAACTTAATAAAAACACCACTCTTTCTAACAATAGATCTGAATTACTTGAATTTTTAAATATTGAAATTACAAGTAAGATAGTTATATGTATATAAGTTATATATAAGCCACAAATTATCCAGATAAAAAATAATAAGAATTTTAATACTTCTGCTCAGTAAGATAATATATTAGTAAACTAAGCAATACTGTAAATAAACTACAGATAAACAAAAAGAATACAATATATACATACTTAAATTATTAAAAAATATAGTAAAAATGAGTGATATAAAGAGATCTTATTAATGAAAAAAACTCAAATATAGGGAAAGAAATGAGATATAAACTAGAAAATAATAATATATAATATTTAATGAGAGATATAATGTATTATTTTTCTACTTTCTTGTCATTATAAAATGTCTATTATTATTATATACTTACTATCCTATTATATATAAGTATATGGGTAAAAGTATTTATTTCTTAGGTGTATTACTTAAATTTGAGTCCTAAAAGAGCAGTAGTGAGTGATTTATAATCATATACTCTGTGAAGAGATATTTCAGATATAAATTCTCATTTTCTATATTTTGTTATATAATGATACTATATATTAATATACTGTATTCTAGAATAATATCCTGGATTCATTGCTATAGCAATTATAGATTAGTTATTCTGATAGATGAGTATAAAGTACTATTTCTGAGTAAAGCCCAACTTATTTAATAGTTGATATAATCAAATAGCTTCCTTTATTACTATAGAAAATACTTGATATTTAGCTTATGTAAATAATATTACTACTGAGCTCTACTTGTATATTTACAATTATATAACTTCTTTGTTTAGTTAAAAGAGATATTTAATTATAAATTATTAATCATTAGATAGTTAGATACTGCTACTCTTGTCATTACTTCTACTCAATCTAATGTCATCACTCAATATAAGTATATGATATACTGATTTCTTAAGTACTTAAAAACTATCTTATATATGATAGTTTGCAGAGTATGTAGAGTAAATCTATGGTATATAGATTATGAAATAAATGAAAGTATGATGAAAAGAAGTAATTGAAAATATTAAGCAAAAACCAGAATACAAAAAGACCAGATGTGGGTTTGTGCTTTTTAAGGTATGCCATTTATATACATATGCAAAGGGACCATTCACCTATTTATTCCCAAAGGGATAGGTGGAGGGATGTATGGAAATCAAAAGAAGATACAAAAATACAATAGAAATATCTACTTAATAAAGAGTATGCTTGAAGGTAATGTAATGAGTACTGAAGGAAGGAAGTGTATTATAGCTACTAAAACTAGTATACTTAAAACTAGACTAAATTAGACAGAGGGGCTAAGACTATGAGTGAAACTGAGCTAGGGTAAATTGTATAACTGTGCTGCTAAAATGAATATTACTAGGGTAAATTATAAGACTCTATTACTGAAATGAATATTATATAGTTTGTGCCACTATACTGCAGTTTGACCTTTATCTATTCTTATTTCTACAATGAGATATATAAGAGAACTAACTAATTATCTATAGAGGATATTAGTATTATCTTTGATAGATATAGTATTATTAGTCTTTAACTTTCTTTACTTTACTGAGATTCTATAGAGATACTGACAGATTTATACTCATTTTTATTAAATTATTCCAGAATAGCTTAGATATAGATTAACTATGTTAGATATATAGCATATACATTCCTGTTACATATAATAGATTTTTTTTTTTTTAAA
>RBNI01002582.1:0-18071 GCA_003990745.1 Jimgerdemannia flammicorona | reverse complement strand
TCCCCCCACTCTGCTCATAGATCCTTATTACCAAACTGCGATGTTGGCCCCCCTGAGGACCCTAACCCACCCACCATCCAGTCAGCAGATCCCCCAATAGCCCTTTCCATCTTAACATCTTCTCCTGCAGCCCCAACTGCTGCCCCTCCTCAAATACAAAAAGCCAATGCTCCACCAGTCCTACCCATATTGCTAATACCCACCCTACAGTGAGCCAACTATCACCCACCCCACCCACAAGCTGAGATCTCAAGTTCTCCCAGTGACCTCCCTCCCCCACCAGCCTACACCCCACACCCAGTCTATCTCCTATCTCAGCTCAAAAGTCCCCCAAAACCTCACACTCTCCCAGCCAATATTCTGGCATCTGTACATGACCCCCAGCTCTCCCAACATCATAACACTCCTCACAGTCAAATTGTCCACCATCCACCAAGTGTCCCATACAGAAATTCAGTATGACATTCCTCCACAACATTCTCCACCATACTACCCAGAACTTGGGGGGAAGCCACCTCCATATCTCTGCACTCCAAGACCAGATACCAGCCCAGTCCCTCTCCTTACTGATCTCTGCCACCTGCCAGCCACTTGGCCAAAGATCCTGGCCAAGCCCCTGCTGACACTCTACTCTCTCCCCAATATCAAAAGTAGTAAGTGGAGCACCTCCTAGGAGCAATCTATCTCAATGCCACATATTAGGCCCCCACACTGCTTCCCCCTCATTGCCTTGCCAGCGCAGGCCAATTTGGTGTGTGCCATCAGCTACGCCCCACCAAAAGCCCTTGAACCTCAGCTGCCAAATTCCATTCAGACCCACCAAAGAGAGCAGATCTCTAGAGGACCCCCAAGGAGATGTTCGCATCTCCCACACCTTCTGCATCAGAGGTACCCAACTTCCACCCTGCAGTTCCACAGCTCTTCTCAACCACCAGGCTCGCAAGCAGTGCAGCCTCTTAGGCAAGTCCATCAATCCAAGCCCTCCCCTGACTACCAGCCTCGCAAGAGTATCCCAACTGACCTGGGACCTCCTCCCCACCCAGATCCAGTTCCTAGCCATCTTCATCAGCTTCTTCACTACCCATGCTGGGAAGTCGAGGTGATAAGCCATATACCACAGCTTGGGGAATCAATATATATTCAGAATTGACACTCACCCTGCTAGAGAGATATGGCAACCTCCCCATCCTCGAAGGGCCTCCCCCCATATATTCACCCTGCTCTCCCACCACACTCGTGGCAAGACAGAACCATATATAGAGAGGAAGATGCCCAAATACTGCACCACCTCACCAGTAGGGACAATTGTTCCTATGATATCTCCACCCACCAGCCCATTCCCTAGCACCATTGTCTCACACTTATGCCAGTTGAGCTTCACCCCTGAGTGGGCCTCATACCATTCCACAGTCTCCTGAAGTGCTGCCACATCTGCCACAGTCTCAAGTCCAACCACTATATCATCAGCAAAGGCCCCCACCTTCCACACTATACTATATATAGAGAGCCCTGCCACCTTCCAGTGAATCCTATCCATCAAAGGCTCCAGCGAAAGGGCATAAAGAATAGGGGACAGAGGGTCCCCCTGAGGAACTCCTTTTTCCAAGGAAAATGCCCTCCTACAGTGACCATTACACGTCAGAGCTGCCCAACTGCTCTCCAGCAGACTCAACATAGAGGCCCTAAACCTTGGGAGAACCCCAATTCAGTCCAATACCTTGCCCAGCCATACCCACTGTACATGGTCATAGGCCTTCTCTTGGTCCAAAAAGACCATCCTTCCATCCAGGCCATAGGTCCAGGCCCCTTTAATCATACCATGAACCCATGCAGTCTCATCTCTTATAAGTCTGCCCCCAACAAAGCCCCGCTGCTCCTCCCCCAGCACCTGTTGGGCAACTCTCTGCAGCCTTGTGACAATCACCTTAGTCACCATCTTCCTGTCCATGTCCAGAAGCATGATCAGCCTCCAGTTCTTCCAGTCTTCTCTCCTACCCTTGTCTTTGTACAATAAGGCCACCAGCCCAAGATTCTGCTCTCCCACCCACTCACTGCTCTGAAGGACATGGTCACAGAGAGCAGCCATCTCATCCAAAACTCCAGGGATGTTCACCATCTTCTTCCAGAAGTCCCATGGTAATCCATCCTCTCCAGGCACTGTCCCTAGTTTAGTTGCTGCCAGGATACTCTGGATCTCTTCCCCCTGCACTGGTAAGATCAAGTCACCCAGTCCAGCTACTTGAGGTAGCCCCCACTCTTCTAGTGTATCCGCAATCGCCACTTCATCAGCACCCCCTTCTTCCTCACTCCACAAGCCCTGCCATCTCTCCTTCAACACCCCTAAGATTTGTTACATGCTGTGTATCATATCCCCATCAGCATCCAGGACCACATCCCACTGATGTTGCACTTTCCTAGCTTTGAGAAGTCTTGATAAGTATCAAGTAGGCCGCTCACCCTCCTCAAGCTCCTACCACCATAGCCTAGCAGCCATGCCCCGCATATGAGTCTCCTCCTCTTCCCTCAATACCTGTTGTAGTTCCACAATCTCCAATTTCACCCTCTCGATCCTCCAATCCTCCACCCCAACAACAGTAAGCAAATCCACCCAATCCATTTGTAGTCTCCTCAGTCTGTTGGAAGCACACCTTGTTCACCTCCTCCTCTGCCTCCCAGTCTCTCTACCAGCCTCTCACCAATAAATCCTCGCAGCCTCTTTCAATCTCATCCAGCAGACAGCTACAGGCAAACCCTCATGCCTCTAGGTAAAAACTTTTGCCTGAATGTCCACCACCCACAATTCCCACAACCCCTTCTCAGCCAGCAGGGAGGAGTTAAGGTGCCAATGTCCGGGTCCATCTCCACTCCCCCCAAACTGCCCCTGCCCCAAAAGTCCCCAGTGATCAGACCATGGGCAACACTCCACTTCTAATGTCTTCCAAACATCCAACCCCCAGCACTCCACTGTCAGAATCCAATCAATCCTTGTGCCCAAGCCATTCACCCAATGTGTGTAGACAATGGCATCACCCCACCTTGATCTGTCCATATCCCCCAATGAGCTCAACATCTCCACCTCTTCCCACACATCTAGACCTCCACTTCTACCCCTGGCACTTCTCCCTCCATCAGTCCTGTCTAGATGCTGATCCCGAACCATATTAAAATCCCCACTGAGCACATTGACCCCTTCCTCCAAGATAATACCCTCCTCCAGCAGCCCTCTAATCCATGCAGTCCTCTCACCCCTAGCCATAGGGCAGTAGCATGAGCCAACCTTCACTGATTCCCACCCTGGCCAATGCCAATCTCCCCAGACCAAGCAATCACCCCAGCTCCTGATTTCCCCCAATTCACCTCTACCCTTTCTCACCAAAATTGCTATCTTTCCAAACCAAGCAGTAGCCCCACCCCATTCCCTAGTCCATTCTACCCGATCATCCTCATCCTCACATCGAACATCCTGCAGTAAAAAGAGATCAGCCTCCAATCCCTTGAGCCAAGTAAAAATGTTCTTGTGCTACCCAGAGTCTCTTAACCCATTCACATTCAAAGAGAAAATATTGGTTATACTGTTCATAGGGAATAATGATATATCTTGGTCCCATCCTCTACAAGTCTGCAGCCTGCTCCTCCTGCACCAAGTCCAAGTCATGTTCAGCAGCCAGTTCCCTCTCTCCTGCTTCCTGTGCTGCCAATGCTCCCAGAAGTTCTACTATTGTCCCATCTTCATGCTCCTCAAATTCCTCATGATACTCCAGACAGGCCTCCCACCAAAGCCACAAACCATGATGCTCTGCCTAGCAGTAGGCCACCCACTTACCAGTAACCACCCCAAGTTCTGCCCTCCTCACCTCATCAACCTCATACCCCTCCTCCTCCAGGAAAATACCCAGAATCTCCACCTTCAGTGCCTCCACCATTCCATCACCATGCAGAATCCTTGCCCAATGCTCCTCAGGTACTGCTCACAAGTCCACTTCTCCCAAGGCTTCTGCTGCGAGATTGTCCATCACCTTGTGTATCCACAACAGGTTCCCCACCTCCTTCCCTCCTGGGGTCTCTGGCCACCCTGCTTCCAGTATCGTAGTATCAGCTCCTACACTGGCAGCCTTATCCCACTCCTCCTCAGAAACATCCACCATCTCGTCCTCACCAACTGCCACCATCTGACCCCCTTGCCCCACATCAGGAACCCCAAAGCACACCTGCTGGGCCCCCTGCATCCTTGTATCCTCCATTGTCCCTCTCTTCCCAACCAGGCCCCTCCGGATAAGTGGGGGGGGGGGTAGCATCCAACTCTGGCTCCCACACTTCGAAGGTACCATCAGCAAAAGGGTTCTTGCCCAGCCCCCCCCCAGCCCCTGCCTCCTCTGCCTCCACCTCCTCTCCTCCTTTCCCAGCCCAGACACTGGCTTCAGCACCTCCAGACTCCTCAGCTCCAACCATCATCTTCTTCACCTCTCCTGTCATACTTACCAACAGCTCCCTCTGCCTCTTACATCTCTGGGCCTACTCCCACTGCTTCCTGTCTATATGGAAATGCTTCCCGCCTACAACCTCCAGATGTGTCGACACCTTGTACAGTTTCCAGGCCCTCGCCCTCCTCTCCACAGCACCACTCAACTCCTCCAGCACCTCTAACAAGTCCTCCTCCTCCTCTTCACTCCCTTTCACCCTTGACATCTTGCAGACAAAAGCCCCCCACATCAGCACTGAGGGCCAGTCACTTGCCTTCCCCGTGGCCTCCTTTCCTGCCAGCCAAATCCAGACATCAATGTCTCCCATCCTGATCATAGTCCCCTCCCACACCTGAAAGCTGATGTCCACTATGTCACCATACTCAATCATCACCTCCTCCACCCTCTTCCTCATCTCCTCCTTAGTCACCATAGGCACCCCCTTCACCAGAAGCTATACCACCCTGGGGTCCCATCACAGATACCACACCATGGGGACCACCACCTCCCCAACCACAACTCCAGTCTTCAGTATCTCATCCAGTAGACCCACCTCCTCAAAGCCCACCTTGACCCCCTCCAGACTCTTCAAGAACTTCACTGAAGCCACCCCAGCCATCTGCTTTGAAATAAGCCTCAGAACCATCCTCGCCATCACTGCCAAGCCCTCACAAGGTTACTGCAAACTCTGAGATCAACTTCTTGAGTAATGGGGCCACCACCAGCCCCATTACACCATCTGCCAGGTCCCCCTTCTGCATCGAGAACCCCTGCCCCACCTGGCCATCAGCTGTCACATCTCTTTTTTTTGCCTGATTCGCTGTCACACCACCATCAGCAGTCCCACCACTACTCCCAGCAGTCCCTCCACTTCCCCCACCTCCTACCAGTGAAGACTCAGCTCCCCCGGCATCCTCAGCCTTCTGCTTCCCCTTCCCTCCAGCCTGATCCCTGTGGGCTCCCATCAGCCAACCCCCAGTCCTCAGCGTATCTGCAAAGCTCTGCCCCTGCTGCCCTCCAGCCCCCCCACCAGTGCCGCCGCCACTACCTGAGCTGCCCAGTCCACTCGAGCCACCGAAAGACCCCATCCCCAGCCCATGTCTCCTCCCAACATGCTGCCAGTCGAAAGCCCCAGATCTACCCGACATGGTACACACCTCAGCTTGCTTGCTGCTTGACATCTTCTTAGTATCTTTCTCCAATAAACAACTTGAAAGTGTATTGTGAAAGTGTGTGTAATGTGAATTGTAGCAGAGAAAGATGACCCCTAAGATTTGTTGCGTGCCATGTATCACATCCCCATCAGCATCCAGAACCCCATCCTACTGATGTCACACTCTCCTAGCTTTGAGAAGTCTTGATAAGTACCTAGTAGGCTGCTCACCCTCCTCAAGCCCCTGCTTCCATAGCCTAGCAGCTATGCCCTGTATATGAGTCTCCTCCTCTTCCCTCAACACCTGTTGTAGTTCCACTATCTCCAATTTCGCCCTCTCTATCCTTCAATTCTCCACCCCAACAACAGTGAGCAAATCTGCCCAATCCATTTGTAGTCTCCTCAGCCTGCTGGAAGCACACCTCATGTGCCTCCTTCTCTGCCTCCCAGCCTCTCTATCAGCCCCTCCCCAATAAACCATTGCAGCCTCTTTCAATCTCATCCAGCAGACAGCCACAGGCAAACCCTCATGCCTCCAGTTAAAAACTTTTGCCTGAATGTCCTCCACCCACAATTCTCACAACCCCTTCTCAGCCAGCAGGGAGGAGTTAAGGCACCAATGTCCAGGTCCATCTCCACTCCCCCCAAACTGCCCCTGCCCCAACAGTCCCCAGTGATCAGACCATGGGCACCACTCTACTTCTAATGCCTTCCAAATATCTGAACCCCAGCACTCCGCTGTCAGAATCCAGTCAATCCTTGTGCCCAAGTCATTTACTCAATATGTGTAGACCCTGGTATCACCCCACCTTATTCTGCCCATATCCCCTAAGGAGCTCAATATCTCCACCTCCTCCCATGCATCCAGACCTCCACTTCTACCCCTGGCACTCCTCCCTCCACCAGTTCTGTCCAGAAACTGATCCTAAACCATATTAAAGTCTCTACTAAGCACATTGACCCCTTCCTCCAAGAGAATACCCTCCTCCAGCAGTCCCCTAATCTATGCAATCCTCTCACCCCTAGCCACAGGGCAGTAGCAAGAGTCCACCCTCACCGATTCTCACCCTGGCCAATGCAAATCTCTCCAGACCAAGTGATCACCCCAGCTCCTGATACCCCCCAAGTCTCCTCTACCCTTTCTCACCAAAATTGCTACCTTTCCGAACCAAGCAGTAGCTCGACCCCATTCCCTAGTCCACTCTACCCGATCATCCTCATCCTCACACCAAATATTCTGTAGTAAAAAGAGATCAGCCTCCAATCCCTTGAGCCAAGTAAAAATATTCTTACACTGCCCAGAGCCCCTCAACCCATTCACATTCAAGGAGAAAATGTTGGTTGTACTGTTTATAAGGAATAATGATATATTATGGTCCCATCCTCTACAAGTCCCCATTCTGCTCCTCCTGCCCCAAGTCCAAGTCATATTCAGCAGCTAGTTTCCTCTCTCCAGCTTTCTGTGCTGCCAACTCTTCCAGAAGTTCTACCATTGCCCCATCTTCATGCTCCTCAAATTCCTCATGATACTCCAGACAGGCCTCCTACCAGAGCTGCAAACCATGATGCTCTGCCCAGCAGTAGGCTGCCCACTCACCAGCAACCACCCCCATCTCTGCCTTCCTCACCTTGTCAACCTCATATCTCTCCTCCTCCAGGAAAATTTCCAGAATCTCTACCTTCAGTGCCTCCACCATTCCATCACCACACAGAATCCATGCCCAATGCTCCTCAGGTATCACCCATAGGTCTACTTCTCCCAAAGCTTCTGCTGCAAGATTATCCATCATCTTGTGCATCCACAACAAGTTCCCCACCTCCTTCCCTCCTGGAGTCCCTGGCTGCCCTGCATCCAGTATTGTAGTATCAGCTCCTACACCGGCAGCCTCATCCCATGCCTCCTCAGGGACATCCACCAGCTCATCCTTGCTAACTGCCACCACCTGACCCCCTTGCCCCACATCAGGGACCCCAAAGCATACCTGCTGGGCCCCCTGCATCCATGTATCCTCCATCATCCCTCTCTTCCCAACTGGGCCCCTTCTGATAAGTGGGGGGGGGGTGGCATCTAACTCTGGCTCCCATACTTTGAAGGTACTATCAGCAAATGGGTTCTTGTCCAGCATCCCCCCAGCCCCTGCCTCCTTCACCTCCACCTCCTCTTCTCCTTTACCAGCCCAGATACTGGCCTTAATGTCTCCAGACTCCTCATCTCCAACTGACTTCTTCTTCACCCCTCTTGTCATACTTGCCAATAGCTCTCTCTGCCTCTTGCATCCCTGGGCCCACTCCCACTGCTTCTTATCTATACGAATATGCTTCCCACCCACAACCTCCAGATGTATCGACTCCTCATACAGTTTCCAGGCCTTTGCCCTCCTCTCCACAGTACCACTCAACTCCTCCAGTATCTCCAACAAGTCCTCCTCCTCCTCTTCACTCCCTTTCACCCTCAACACCTTGCAGACAATAGCCCCCCACATCAGTACCAAGGGCCAGTCACTTGTCTTCCCTGTGGCCTCCTTTTCCACCAACTGAATCCTGACATCAACATTGCCCATCCTGAAAGTTGTCCCCTCCCACAACTGAAAGCCAATGTCTACCACATCACCATACTCTACCATCACCTCCTCCACTCTCCTCCTAGTCTCCTCCTTAGTCACCATGGGCACCCCTCTCACCAGAAGCTATACCACTCTGGGGTCCCACCTTAAGCACCTCACCATGGGAACCACCACCTCCCCAACCACCACTCCAGTCTTCATGGCCTCATCCAGTAGGCCAGCCTCCTCAAAGCCCACCTCAACCCCCTCCAGGCCCTTCAAGAACTTCACTGAGGCCGCACCAGCCATCTGCCTCGAAATAAGCCCCAGGACCATCCTCGCTGTCACCACCAAGCCCCTGAAGCACAAGGTAGCTGCAAACTCCGAGATCGACTTCTTGAGCAACAGGGCCACTGCTAGTCCCATTACACTATCTGCCAGATCCCCCTTCTGCATCAGGAACCCCTGCCCCCCCTGGCCATCAACCATCACATCTCTTTTTTTTTTCTGATTCACTATCATACTACCATCAGCAGTCCCACCACTACCCCCAACCACTACTCTACTCCCTCCACCTCCCACCAGTAAAGGCCCAGCTCTCCCAGCATCTCCAAATTTCTTCTTTCTCTTCCCTCCTGTCTGTCCACTGTAGGCACCCATTGGCCAACCCCCAGCCCTTAGTGTGTCTGCAAAGCTCCCTCCCTGCTGCCCTCCAGCCCCCCCACCAGTGCCACCTCCACCACCTGAGCTGCCCAGTCCACTCGAGCCACCGAAAGACCCCATCCCCAGTCCATACCCTCTCTCGACATGCTGTCAGTTGAAGGCCCCAGGTCCACCTGACCTAGGACATACATCTACTCACTTACTGGTTGACATCTCCTTAATATCTTTCCCCAATAAACAATTTGAAAGTGTGTTGTAAAGCATGTGTAATGTGAATTGTAGTGGAGAGAGATATGACCAAAACCCTGCCCCACTCCACCATCAGCCATCACATCTCTTTTTTCTCCTGATTCCCCATCATACTTCCATTAGCAGTCCCACTCCCAGCCACAGTATCTCCAGCACCTATGCTCACATCCCCCACCTAAGTATCTCCCCCCCTCCTTAGGCTTGCCTTGTCCTTCCCTTCAGCAGCATACACCCTAAAACCAGCTGGCCACCCACTCCCCTTCACCTTATCCACAAAGCTTAGGGGGTCAGGTCTTCCCCCATTGCTACCAGACACCAGTCTATCTCCAGAGCTCTTGCCACCTTTCGACCCTCCAAAGGCCCCCATCTCCAGGTCATAACCCCTCCCTACATTCTGCCAGCTGAAAGCCCCAGGTCCACCTGACCCAGCATGCCTGTCAGAACTCTTGCTCAATGATATTTTTATAATATTTTTCTCCAAGTTGTGTAAAAAACTATCATTTGAAGTTGGTGTAATATGAATTGTACTGAAGAAAGATGTCGCTGCCACTCCTTCTTAACTCCACTGCTCTCTTTAACTACTATGCTCTCAAACAGTATAGTTTTTTTTGGAAAGTTGACCAGTCTAAGTATGCCTCTTGTCACTAGTAAGGATAAGACCTCCTAACTGATCTGACTTCTTCTTCCAGCCCAGATCCATCCCTTGGCCAGCTTCATCAATCTCTTCACCACCCAGACTAAGAAGTCCAGATGATAAGTCAGATACCACAACTTCAGCAGCCAATAGATGTTCAAAATCAAGACACACCCCACTAGAAATAAGTGGCAACCCCCCCAACTCTGTAGGGCCTCCTCTCAGATTCCAACCCTCTGCTCCTACCAAAGTCTAGATAGGACTGACCCATATACTGACAAATAAATACCCAAGTGCCATACTATCTCATCAGTAGGGATAATTGTTCCAATAACATCCCCTCTCACCAGGCTATTGCCTAATACCATAGTTTCATACTTAAACCAATTGAGTTTAGCCCCAGAGTTCTCCTCATATCACTCCACTATCTCCTTAAGCTCCTTAACATCAGCGATTGATCTCAGGCTGACTACCATATCATCTGCAAAGGCCCCAACTTTCCACTCAATTCTAAAGACAGAGAGCCCCACTATCTTCCACCTGATTCTGTCCATTAGGGGTTCCAGGAAAAGAGTATACAGAATGAGAGACAGTGGGTCTCTCTGGAACACACCCCTATCTACAGGAAATGATACCCCTCTATGTCCATTATACATGAGCACAGCCCTACTCTCTTCCAATAGGATGATTATTGCTGATCAGAACTGATGTGGTACCCCAGTCCTATCTAATACTTTCACCAGCCAGACTCATCACACCTAGTCATAAGCCTTCTCCTGGTCTAAGAAGACCAGTCACCCATCTAGTCCACAAGCTTGTGCTCCTTCAATAACTCCATGAACCCAGGCTGTGCCATCCCTAATGAGCCAGCCTCCTATAAAGCCCCTCTGCTCAACACCCAAGACTTACTGGGTCACGTTCTGTAGCCTCATAACTACTACCTTATTTACCAACTTTCTGTCCATGTCCAGCAGCATAATTAGCTGCCAGTTCTTCCAGTCCTCTTGCCTTCCTTTATTCTTATAAAGCAATATCACCAGCCCCAGATCCTGCTCCCCCACCTATCTCCCTATCAGTAGTATAAAATTGTACAATACTGTTATCTCACTCAGTACTCCTGGGACCCCCACCATCTTCTTCCAGAAGTCCCAGAGCAGACCATCCTCTC
Source organism: Jimgerdemannia flammicorona (assembly GCA_003990745.1). Lineage (NCBI taxonomy): Eukaryota > Fungi > Mucoromycota > Endogonomycetes > Endogonales > Endogonaceae > Jimgerdemannia > Jimgerdemannia flammicorona. The sequence continues at coordinate 7,201 of RBNI01002582.1, read as the reverse complement.
CAGGTGCCATACCTGGCATTGTTGCTACAAGAACCTGGTGGATTTCTTTCTCTTATACTGGCAATACTAAGTCACCCAGCCCATCTACTTATGGGGGGTACCAATTCTCCAATATTTAGTCAATGGCAGTATCATCAGCTCCACCCTCCTCCTTACTCCATAATCTACTCTACCACTCCTTTAATGATCCAAGAATATCTTGTATACTATGCACCAGTATACCATTAGAGTTAAGCACCCCCTTTCACCTTTGCTGTACTCTTCTTATCTGAAGAGCCCTTATGAGGTACTTTGAGGGCCTCTCCCCATCCTTGAAACCCTGCCAATAAAGATGTACTGCCAAACTCTGCACTTTTGCCTCTTCCTCTTTCCACAACATGTTGTAATTCTCCAACCTCTATTTTTGCCCTCATTAATCTCCAATCCTCTCCTCCCTCCAATGTCATTAGCCCTGTCCAATCCTCCAAAAGTCTAGTTAGTCTAACAGAAGCCCATCTCACCTATCACCTCCTCTGCCTTCCAGCCTCCTTGCCAGCCTCACTCCAGTAGACCCTGGCCATTTCTTTCATCCTTATCTACCAAATACCAACTGAGGCACCCTTCTGCCTCTGGTTCTCTACCCTCAGTTGAATGTCTTCAGCCCACTCATCCCATTAGTTCCTATCATCTAATAAAGATAAATTGAGACACTAATGTCTAGACCCATCCCCACTCCCCCCAAAATGCCCCTATCCTAACAGCCCTCAATAATCCAACCATAGATACCATTCCACCTCCAGTGACTTCCAAACATTCAAGCCCCACAGCTAGCTATCAAAATCCAGTCAATCCTCATCCCCAGACCCCCTGCCCAGTGTGTGTACACCCTCCTATTCCCCCAACTCTCTCTACCAGCATCCACTGGAGTACTTAGCCTTTTCATTTCCTCCCATACCACCAGCCCTCCACTCCTACTCTCAGCTCCCCATCCTCTATCTGTTCTATCCATCAGTATGTCCCAGACCATATTGAAGTCTCTACCAAGTATATTCACTAGTCTCTGCAAGGACCCCATTCTTCTGGAGACCCTTCATCCAATCCACATACTCACCCTATATAGCAGGGCAGTAACAGGAGTCCACTATGACCAGCTCCCAACCTATACATATCCACTCTCCCCAGACCAACCTATCCCCCCAGCTCCTCATATTCTGTATCTCCCCTCTGCCTTTCCAGACCAGAATCCCAACCTTGCCCTTTCAAACTACCTCACCTCCCCATTCCTTCATCCATTCCAGCCTATCCAAATCATCCTCACACCTGACATCCTGTAAGAGGAAAAGATCAGCCTCCAATCTTGTCAGCTAAGTAAAAATGTTCCTATATTGAGAAGCACCCCACAACTCATTCACATTCAAAGAAAAAATATTAGTTGTACTATTCATAATGAAATATAGTATATTATCAAGTCCATCCCTACTGCTCTATGTTCATCTCTTCCTGCACCATGTCTAGATTATGTTCCACAGTCCCCTCCTTCTCTTCAGTTCTCTGAGCCTCCAATCTAGCCAACAGCTCATTCATCTCCCCATCTGCCTTCTTCTCAAACTCCTCCTGGTACTCCAGGCAGGCCTTCTGCCAGAGCTGCAATCCATAATACTTGTTCCAGCAGTATTTAGCCCTCTCACCTGTGACACCTGCCAGCTCCACCTCACACTCCTTATCTATCTTATACTCTTTCTCCTCCAGATATATCACAAGGATTTCCACCTTCAATACCAACACTACCCCATCCTCCTGTAGGATCTGCACTGAATGCTCATTGCTCATTACTCTCAGGTCCACCTCCCCCAACTCTTCAGCCACAAGGTTATTCATCATTCTATATATCCAGAGTAGATTTTCCACCTCCTTCTCTCCAGAAGTCACCAGCCTCCCACCATCCAGCAAAGTAGTGTCAGCCCTGGTACTTGTAGCCTCATCCTATATCTCTGAGACATCCACTAGTTCCTCCTCTCTAACCACCACCACTTGTCCTCCAGTCACTACCTCTGGAACTCTAAATTGCACTTGCTGGGCCCCCTGTATTAGCACATCTTCTATCACTCTGCTTCAGGAAGCTAGACCTTATCTGATAAGAGAAGTAGGGGTAGGTGAGTCCTCCCAGGCCTCCTCCCAGACCTCAAATATACCATCTATATATAGGTCATTGCCAGTCTCCTCCCTGTCCTCTCCTTTTCCCTTCCATGTACTCCCACCACTCTTGCCAGCCCAGACACTTACTTTGGCACTCTCTGTCTCCACCATTCTGTCTGCTTCCTTCTGTGGTCTACCCTCCAGCTTAGCCAGCAACTCTTTCTGTCTCTTACATCTCTGAGCTCTTTCCCACTACTCCTTGTCTATTCAAATCTGCTTCCCATCCACTACATCGAAGTATGTCAACTCTACAAAGGCCTTCCAAGCCTTTGTCCACTGCTCTACAGCACCACTCAGCTCTTCCAGTACTTCTAATAAGTTCTCTTCCTTCTCCTCACTCCCCTTCATCCTTGTCACCTTGTATAAGATCGTCCCCCAGACTATCACCAAAGGGCCAGTCTCTTGCCTTCTCAGTAGCTTCCTTCCCTACCTGCCAAATCCTCACATCAACATCTCCAGTCTTGAGTGAGATCTCTTCTCAGACTCAGAATCTGATATCCACCACCTCTTTATACTCTGCTATGACCTCCTCAACTCTCCTTCTCATCTCCACTGCTGCTACTGTAGGCACTCCTTTCACCAGCAGTTGTACTACCCTGGGATCCCATCTCAGATATTGTACCATTGGAATGCATATCTCCCCAATAGTCAAATAACCTTCAGTACCTCCTCCAAAGACCCAGCCTCCTCAAAGCCCACCTCCACTCCTTCCAATCCCTTTAGAAACTTTACTGATACTGCTCTAGCCACTTGCTTAGAAATAAGTCCAAGCACCATTTTCACCATCACCACTAGGCCCCAGAAGTACAGTATAACTATAATTGCTGAGATCAATTTTTTGAGTAACTGGGCCACTGTCAGGCCCATCACACTATCTGCCAAATCCCCCTGCCTTCTAAGCCCCAGCCACTCAGCCATACTATCAGCAGTCACATCTGGATTTTTTTTCAAATTGGCAGTCCCATCACTATCAGCTGTCATGCTCACTCCAGTCACTATACCTCCAGCTCCACTGCCTCTACTACCAAGGGCTACTCCCCTATATACTGCTGTCTTCCCCATCTCCTTGCCTTTCCTCAGCCATCTCTCTAGCCCAGATGTCTGCTGTCTTCTCTTCACCATCTCCACAAAGCTTGCTCTCCTAGACTCCTGTCCTCTACCACTACCTCCTCCCCTTCTATGTCCTCTCACCAGCAGCCCCCTCATACCACCCCCCAGGCCAGGGCCTCTCCCCACATGCTGCCAGTTGAATATACTTAGGCCACCCTGCTCTATATGCACCTCAGATTGTCTGTTAGTTGCCATGTTACTAGTCTCTTTTCTCCAAAAATGATGTTGTAAGTACTTTCTAAAGGTTGTGTAACCCGAATGATATCAGAGAAAGATGCCTGGTTGCTTCTCTTGGCAGATTCTACTCTTTACTGATAACTAGTCCATCATTGCAATAATCAACTCTGATGTACCCAATAGTGATTGATATAATCTCTATATCAAACTTTCCTTTCTTTCTGTAGTTCAGTCTGATAAGATCAATATACTGTAGATATTCTTTAGGACAACAGTGCTTCCTCCAGTTCTGTACCCTCTATAGTAGCATCAATATCTCTGGAAGCCTCTTACTTATGTCCAAACTAGTGCTGATATAATAAATCTATCATCTTGCTCTTAAATGGCTCCAATATTAACTATTAAACAATATCTCTCTGTGGTCTGTTCTCTCTATATTGATACTAGTTTTGATGAACTATTTCTCAGTCTATGATAGCTACTATGCATCATCTATAGTATCAAACATTGGTTAGATATCTGGTTTACTCAGCCCTGCCTTTCTATTAATCTTGACACTCTTTAGTACCTAATTATCCTTTTTCCCTTATCTGACCATAATGGCCTCACTCTGGTATCTGCAATATTATTAGTATATATAGGCTTCTTGTGATTTGGAGAACTTATATAGTAAGGCTTATTTGATGCCTTCTCTCAGACCTTATACTATAGTATTGTCTTTCACTCAAATATTCTTAATATAACCCACATCACTCTCACTCTTCTTACTTCTAAAATGGACTTCTTCCATCAAGATATATTCCTCTCTATTGTGAAGATATATGTATCTAGTTATACTCTGTATGATCTCACTATTGTATCTTCTCTTTCTTACTTAACTGACCCCATCCAGCAATCCCTCTTTATGCTCTCTATCAGTTGCTTTTTCTTCCATCAATATCTTATCCACTATGTGCATTCTCTTCTCTCTTACATTAGACTGAACTTATATCTCTATACTGGACATAGCTACTATATTGAGATAATATCTGATACTACTACTGCTGGCCTCTCTAACTATGAGATTGAACTCCTTGACCATTGGTTGAGTGTTGTATACAAAAGCTATATTTATATATCTATCTCTTATTTTTTGCATTTATGAGCTTCTCTCACTCACACTCATACTACTTACATTATATATCAGCAATATATTTCCTCTCTTATCTTATCACTTATTATTCCTCCTCTCCACCTCTATATGATCTACATTACCAACCTCTCTCTTCTTCTGCTTGTGTGGCTCATATTACCAACCACTCTTTATCTCTTCTTCTCTCATCTTGCTCATCTGGCTCCACTCAGTGCACTTCTCTTCATAATCTCTATCAGTTATCTGTTCTCCTACCAAGATCTTATCTACCATCTGTATTCTGTCCTCTCTTATATTGGACTGAATCTATATCTCTATACTAGATATTGCTTCTATATTGAATATCTGATGCTGCTGCCATCAGTCTCTCTGACTATGAGATCCAACTTCTTGGTCAATAATTGAGTGCTATATACAAAGATTATATTTATATACCTGTATCTCATTTATTGTATTTAAGGGCTTCTCTCACTTATACTCATACTGCTTATATATATTATCAGCAAAATATTCCCTCTCTCATCTCATCTTCCCACCTCTTCTCCATATATGATATATATCACCAGCTCTCCTGATTTATACAGTTTACATTACCAACTACCTCTATACAGTCTGTATCACCAGCCTCTATCTTCTTCTACTTATATAGTCTGTATCAACAGTCTCTCTTTATCTCTTCTCCTCTCACATACTACCTGCCTTTCTATTTAGATCATATCTGATCTCTATATCTCACTCTCTCTATAATCATCTTATACTCTCCACAACCCTTTTATTTGAGCTGGTTTTATTTATTATATCCACTCTTCCCACATCTTTTTCTTTTCTCAAATATATGAATATTAAATTTCAATCATAGTTTTCCTCTTTGCTATAGTTCTGATATCTACAAATTGAGTTCAAGTGGTTCTTCATGATATAACTTTACTCAAGGAGAAACATAAGGTTCAAACATTATAGCTTGATATTGAATGAGGGGTTTCATTGGAAATTACAGATCAATAATTATAGAAATATATCAGATACTATATAGACAGTGCAAGGGCACCTCTTTCTCTACTATCTTACTGGTCACAATTATTTGGTAGGCAATCTTCCAAGTTCACTTTCTACAACTAATATCCCCTCTACCTCAGATTGGTTTGCTATACCTATTACAGAGCAGTGGGAGAGAGATAATGGTGATGAGTTGTCTCTTTATTAGTGTCAGATCAGTGTCTTCTCCACTTTTTCATGGTTTCTAGTACCTTTGGCTATATCTGAGATATATCTGTTTTGATGCAGTACCTTCTTTCTTTTGCTATTACCAATTTGATATCATCTGGGTATATCATGATTACATAGAGAGTCAGCTGACCTTGGGCATCAAGTGCTCAGTATAGGTTATCTGCAGGTTCTCAGCACCTATAGTGGGGCCCTCTGGTTTTGGTGAGCTTCTCAGTAAGTGTGGTTCTGACATAGGTAACTGTTTTTTGGATAGTATTGGGATGGAAGAAGAGATGACTGTTACAGATAAGAAGAAGAGCAATTACCAGCACACCTTTCACTAGTAACATTCAGGTGACACAAGACTCAGACAACACTTTTTGCAATGTTTTTGATGAAAGGAGACTAGCAATATAGACAGTAATGAATATACTAGTGAGTATGTCAGCCAGGGGGGCAGAAGTGTCTTTGACTGACAGCATGTAGAGAGGAGGCAAGAAGATGGTTTGGGGATGCCAGGGCCTTCTATGGATAGCCATAGCATTGGTGGTGGAGGGAGAGGCAGATTGAGACAATAAGGAGAGAGGAGGGCAACCTTTGCTGATAAGGTCAAGATGGGGAGAATGGTGACTGGTCTGGATAGTTGGTTGGGACTGGAAAAGGTATCAATGGCTTCAGTTGGAAAACAGAGAGGGGCCCCCATAGGAGGGTTGGGCAGTAGGAGAGGGGGGGGAGAAGGGGCTGGAGATGTGATGGCTGATGGAGCTTTGATTGAGGATCTGGAAAAAAATCCAGATGTGATGGTTGGTGATGGATTAGGACAGAGGATGGGCACAAGGCCCAGGGACCTGGCAGATGGTATGATGGACATAGTGTTAGCACTATTACTCAAAAAGTCAAGATCAGAATTCACTATCACATTGTACTTCTAAGGCTTAGCAGTAATGATAAGGATGATCTTAGAGCTAGTAGTGCAGGAGGCAAAGAGAGTAGTACACCCCTTTCTCCACTACCTTATCAGTTACAATGGTTTGGTAGGCAACCTTTTGAGTCCACTTTCTACAATTATTACCCCCTCTACCTCAGGTAGGTTTGCTGTATCTGTTGCAGAGCAGTGAGAGGGAGGCAATAGTGATGAGTTGCCTCATTATTGGTGTCAGATTGGTGTCTTCTCCACTTTTTCATAGTTTCTAGTGCTGTAAGCGCACAACCTCCAAGCCACAGAAATCACACGTGATCTCCGAACAAATCTGGAAATCACCTGCAAGATCACGAAGCTGAGTCAAACAGAAGTCACAGTGCACAAAGCTGAGTCAATACCAAGTCATGAAACACAAGATCCACACAAATGGAATCTTACTAATCCAGAACAAATGCATATATACCCAGCCCCGAGACGTG
>RBNI01002581.1:0-18073 GCA_003990745.1 Jimgerdemannia flammicorona | reverse complement strand
CACTTACACACACTTCCTTGCAAGCAATCTAAGAGATAACAAGACAGTTAAAGATAAGAAGTTTGAGGACTATAAGACCTTGGGAAGGCACTCCAATAAGAACTTGCTTATAACAACTTGAGTTAGTCTAGGAGATACACCTTGAAGAGAATCTGGCGTATTTGAAGGACTCAGCGACCACTACGTGACAATACTATAACTTTCACTAACCATCCCATTCAACACACTATCTCTCACCTATCTATATAATTGTGCATCTAAAATTAAGTGCCTAATATAATGAAACAATATATTGAAACTTATCAAGTATCAGATAATCAAAACTATATATCTTGCTATTATTACTCCTTCTTATACTGATATATAAATATAAATATTTTCTCTGAGATAATTAAATTTTAATATATATTTACACAACAAGCCATTAATTTATCTTATTGGTCATCCTATCTACAACAAAATTGATCTGTTTCTGTATCTTAAAAGATTGCTCGTCTAAAAGTTATTTATAAAGCCTCCTTAGTTACACAACTATGGCAATCCAAACTCACCAAAATAAGCCAAAATATACTACTATAATAGCTGAGCAATAATCACAATTGTGGTGAAATAGGTTTGTATTCACTGGTTCTATATCATTATAGCCCCACTGTCATTATCTCTTTTTCATTATAGGGATACAATCTGGAAGACCTATAAGGACCAAATGTACTGACTTTCTTAAATTATCATGTAATGATAATAGTCAGCTAAAACTATTATTAAAAGTATTTCTAGACTACATCTCTTGAATACTGAGATCTCTCAGAGACCATATACAACAAGTTAGTTAATTTCAATCTCACAATTACAATACTCTCTATTTGTAATCCAATGACTTCTTGCTTGGCTTCCATCCAATTTAATATGGAATCATAGAGGAGGTCCATCAATATATAGCCCCAATCTATACAGCTGTTGTTCCAGAGCTGTCCAAGCTCAGTATCTATATACTCAATGAAAAAATATATTGAGGCATTTCTGAGAGTAGTGCCAATCTTTTGCTTATTATTTATCATTAATATAGAAGTATTGCAAATATATTTTACTAGTTGTCTGATATGGAAAATGTCCAATAGGTAGCATTTTATGCAGATTGTCTATATGATATCTATCCTGTCAAGTCTGGCTTCTATATCATGCTCACCTATAATATTGTCTTATACTAAGATTTCCTGACAATGTCACATATCAATTTTGGATCTCTGCACCTCTACAAGACCATCACCTGTTCAAGATTCCTGCCAAATGGTGAGATACTTAGCTTTGGCTTATAATATGAATACTCACTTATGCTAGATGGGGATGAGACAGTTGTTTTCCCAATAATACTTTCAAGAATACTCAAGAGATATAATTATATACTATATGGTATTGTTAAGCATCTGGGACTTAATGTAAAATTGCTCTAATATTCAAAAAAGAAGATAATAATGATGAGTTAAAGATTGTAATTAGTGATATATTTCTCCCCAATGTAGTTTGGGTAAAATTTGAAGAAAAGTCCAAATTTGAAAATATTTAAGAATATTACCATAGATATTATTTGGTATATTATGTTTAAAAAGTATACTTATTACTATTAGAGCTATCTAGAAGATTTATATGAGATTTTTATGATAGCTGCCTTATTGGTTACTATTCTACCTTATGATAGAATTATTGACCAATCTTTTGTTAAAGAATAATTTTTTTAGTACTTCACTTTCTGATAAGATATATCCAGTCCTATCAGTTTTATAATACAACAATAATATACTATTTATCAGTAAAACAATGCAAGAAATCTATAAAAAGATATAATGAACCTATCAATGAAATCCTTAGTTAACCTCAATATAGATCAGTAATTATATCAAACTTATCAGTAATTTCTTTCTATATAGCCTTACTTTTAATCAGTTTGAAAATAAAAGACAACTTTTATTGTAATGAACAGAAGAAGCAATTTATTCAAAATGTCTAAGTTGCATATTTTATACATTACTAATAAATAATATAAAACTGATAGAATGACATATGGTATAAAGTCATGTGCCTACATATTGAGTTACCATTCCAACCTCCTGCTTAAGGAGATATATATGCCAATACAAAAAAAAAAAAAATATAAACTGTATTAAAAAAAAAAAAAAAATCAACTGTATTCAAAAAAAAAAAAGAAATGCAAACTAGAATAAAAAAAGCAATACAATAAATGCAAAAAAAAACTAGAACTGCATATAATCCAGAAATACAACTATTTAGGAATTTTTATAGGTTGAAAGTATTGTATAATATTCATAAGATATATAATGTATACAATCTGCTGATAGATGAGAAATGTCAATATATATACAATATGAGGCTTTTAAGAGCCTGAAAGATATCTGATTATTAACTGCTAGACTTTGCTAAAACACTAGATATTATTGTGCTGATTTTTGTACCATTTGTACTAGATGTTATTAATAGTACCTGGACTGCTGATGTTGTTAGTGGTACTTATACTGAGCTTGGTTTGGATTTGTCCCTATTGTTGTTATTATTGTCTGCACTTTGGACCTTATTTACATTTGCCTCATTCAGACTTTTGACCTTGTTGTCTATGCTGGCTTCATTTGCTATATTGAACTCATCTGGGCTTAGTGGTCTCTTCCTGACCTCATTGGTCTTATTAGTCTCTTCGATGATCTTATTGCTATCTGTGTTACTGTTCTCATTTACTGCATTTTTGCTAGTATTGTTGATCTTGTTTGCTGGTCTCATATATACCAGCTTCATCAGTCTCATTGACTGGTATTCTTACTATAATTGCCTTGACCACTTGGGAGGGCTTCATAATTTTCTTGGCACCAGAGAGGATTTCACCTGCTATCTAAAAGGACTTATAATTGCCTCAAATATCTGGGCAGACACCTTTTCATAATCATCTTCTGCCATCAGGAAGGACTTTGTTATCACTATTAGCAGACTTCTCTTACAATAAGACTGTGTTTTCAGTTACCAGAGGCCATTATAGAGATGCCCATCTTGGTGCTCTGGCTCACACCTATGTTCATCAGAATAGTATATAAACTAGAAGTATTCTAGCCACTAACTGATATCTATTAACTGGGCTATATAGCCACTCAGTCATTATCAGGGCTTATAACCTTTGTTGTGATAAAGAAGAAGTAATTTATTCAATATACCTAAGTTACATATTTTATACATTACTGATGAATGATGTAAAACTGATAGAATGGTATGTAGCATAAAGTTATATATCTATATATCAAGTTGTTATTCCAACAACTTTCATATGTTTCAGAATTCTCAAGTAGCTTATATCATTAACTGTACTATTATTTATTCCAGTTCTAACCAAAATTTCATAAAAGGTGACTTATTTGGTATAATTATATTTTGCATTTATATATTTATTAAGATGATCAACTTATATTATTTAAAAATTTATATATATTTTAATGTTCATATATATCATAATAAATTTTCATTCAATATATATAATGTAATTTTTTTTCATAACTATTGATACTTATAAATATTTTCTTTCTTATTCTTCAACTCAGGATTCCTTGTTAATAAACTATCTATATCAGAGAATGGTCAAGTTGTGGGTTTTCAGATAAGAATAGAAATTCATTGATCATTAGTTATATATATGTCCAAAATGATAAAAAAAGAGATCAAATCAAATATATCAAATTTATTACAAATAATAAATGCAATCATCCCCACCCATGCTCTCTTCATTGATACTAATACTAGAAATAATACTAGATGATTGAACAATGTCCTAGAACCCCACTGTAAGAATATTATATTATTAGTAAAAGAAACTACAATATGTGAAAGATTTTAAAGACCTTATTAATATAACAAAATATTATAATTAGATGATTGCTCTGATCTTCTATTCTGGATTTGGATGTTGCCAATAAAGAGGTACTGACAAATGCAATATGTTTCTCATACTATATAAAGGTGATAATATTAATATTAGTGAGATTTATAAACAACTAAAATAACTGGAGTTGAAAACAATATATTTATTACTCAACTACTGTTTTCATCTAGACCCAGACTCTATAGAACTCTTTTTACCAAATAACATTAAATAGTTATACAGAGTTTTAGATTGTAGATATTGACATTATTAAAAATCACTGGATCAGAAATTATCCTCATGAAAAATATAGTGTTTTTGCTACTAATATCTGCAAAGAGATTACAAGCCTTAGAGTAAACTATTTTGCTAATATCATAAGCTATTGCTGTGAATATATTATGATAGACCAAAACGTACCACCTGAATTATAACTTAGCCAGATGATGTGAACAATTAGCATACTTACTCAGCATGATATGACTTCTAGTGTATCATAGTTACCCATGCCCACCTCACTTATAATTAGCCAAGACACCAGATGAGGATTGTTTACCTGTATCCTGAGAACACACTCATGTCCTGCAGACACACTCATGTCCTATGGACACACTCATGTCCTGTAGACACATTCATGTCCTGTGGACACACCTGTATCCAGAGGACACACCCAAGCATTACCAGAAGTAGTAAATCTATAGTTAGCCACATAGCAACCAGATAGCAACCAACTTATATAAATTACCCCAGAGACAAGAGTGAATAAACCTCAGTCCAAAAGTTGAATACAAACCAAAGCAAAAGTCAATTGTCTGGTACACTTAGGAGAAATGCCTGCCAAAAGCCACTTGATCCAGGAAGGATTGCAATACTTAAGAGATATGCCTGCCAATGAGCTACTGCTAAGAAGTTGTGAGCTTGGTTCTCTTCTCTTCCACTCTGGTCCACTTTCCAATACAAAGAACGAGTCTATTTGTGGTCTGCTTGCCAGATAAGCCTGAAGTCTGCCACTAAGTTTGAGGAAGAACTTCGCTGCCTTTCAAGTTATCCACCATATTCCCAGTTGAAGCCACTGATTCAGGAAGAATCTGTGCCATCGTATTCCCAGAAGAACCCGATTTGAGAGAACTCACACCATCTGAGTTAATTCCCAAGTCTGCCAATTCAGAAGAATCTGTGTCATCTGCCATTTTCAAGTTATCTGCATTCCCAGAAGAACCTGTGCTGCCTGAGTTATTATTCCCAGAAGAACCCTATTCACACCATCCAAGTAGTATTCCCAATTGAAGTTGAATCCACAACATCTGAGTTGATTGTTCCCAGTGAGCCCAAGTTATCAAGTTATCCACTGCCAGTACAATTCCCAGTGAACCTACACCCAAATTGAGTTATCTGCCAAATTATCAGAATGTCCCACATAAGGAACCTGTTGCACTACACAAGATTGTCACCCAGAAATTGCATACTTTTGGAGATTGTTGTGCTACACAGAAATCACCCACCACCCAAGGAGAACCACTAAATTGCCAGACTGTCATGCATAAGATCGTCATGCTACACACGAATTCTACCATTCCCAGTTGACCCAAGAAGGAAACCCATTCATACACACAAATCACTACTACACCCAGAGAACCATCCCAATTAGGAAATTGACATATAAATTGCTCACAGATATCTAGCTTTGACTATTATACTACTAAACTCCAAGGACCTCAGGAATCATAGAACATTTTATTGCTTTTTGACAAAGTAACTGGTGGCTCAAGCCAAACTACATCAATCTCCAACCTTGTAATTTGCCTCCATTGAGCCGGGCATGTTACAATATATATCGCAAAACCAGTGGACAACAGATTCCAGTATATCTGGTCAAGATGAAATTACCCAAAGTTGTTATTAACAAAGATGATAAAATTGTCACCCCTTTCTCTACTATCTTACCAGTCACAATAGTTTGATAGACAACCTTTTGAGTCTACTTTCCACAATTATTACCCCCTCTACCTCGGGTTGGTTTGCTGTACCTATTGCAGGGCAGTGGGAGAGAGGCAATGGTGATGAGTTGTCCCTTTATTGGTATCAGATTGGTGTCTTCTCTACTTTTTCATGGTTTCTGGTACCTTTGGCTGCATCTGGAGTGCATCATTTTGGTGCAGCACCTTCTTCCTTTTGCTGTCACCAACAAGGTATTGTCTCGGTGTATCTTGGGCTATGTAGGGAATCAGCTGACCTTGGGCATCAAGTGATCAGTATAGGTTACCTGCAGGTCCTCAATACCTGTGGTGGGGCCCTCTGGCTTTGGCGAGCTTCCCGGCAAGTGTGGTTCTGGCATAGGTGATTGCTTTTCGGGTATTGTCAGGATGGGATGGGAGATGGCCATCACAGATAGAAGGAAGGGTGATAATGGTGAACCAGTAGGGTGCCAGGCTGGGGGCAGTTGTTGGGGCTGGGGCAGGTACTGCTTCGGTGGGGCCTTTTGATTAGTGCAGTATGGTTAGGTGATAGGTGTCACTCTTGGCTTCTTTTGGTGGGTTGGCAAGTTAGGCCCTGGCTGCCAGGGGGGGTTGGGGGGCCCAAGGCTACCCATTTCAGGTGTCTTGGCTGCACTCAACTGGAACTAGGAGCTGACATAGCAATATGATCAAGGCTTGCAGGCTTGAGTAGTGGGGTATTGGGGGTCTCCTCTCACCTCATGTATAAGTCCTTTACTCATCTCAACTGGGAGAACCAGACCCTATCCACCATATTGTACTTTGATGAGGGTTTTTCTTTGCCTGTCATTCTCTTTGGGGTGGCAGGGGCTATTCTATTTGGCTTGGACATAGCCTTGTACATACATTGGGTTCTCGAGTATGCACTTTCGGTCATTGGCATATGGTTGGGTTTCCCCTGGTGGTAGGGAGAGCATGGTGTGCAGAATGAGGTGCACACCAACATAGGCCCTGCTGTGCCTGATATGGTCGAGCTGCTGGACAATAGCTAGTCTAGGTTAATGGGGGGGCAGTGCTTGGTGGGTGGTGGGGGAGGGTTTTGGCCTATATAGTCTAGGTTCTCTTCCAATAAAAATCCGTGGGACATTGAGTCCATTAAAAAAAAAAAAGATGATAAAATTGTCACCATTTATATTATACATACTTTTAAAAAATACTTTTGAAGAATTTAATAGAGAAATATACTAAGGACATAGCAACCAACAAGTAAGTCAACATATGTACTAGGTCAGGTAGACCTTGTGCCTTCAACTGGTAATATATTAGATGAGGGTATAGATTAGAGATGGGGTCTTTCAGTGGTCTGAGTGGGCAGGGCAGCTCAAGCAGTGGTAGTAGTACTGGAGGAGGGGTAGGAGAGCAGAGGGAGAGGAGCTTTACTGATATGCTGAAGAGTGGAGGATGGTCTGTTGGATCTCAGAGAGGTCAGGCAGAAGAGAAGGGGAAGCAGAGGGAAGTAGGGGTGAGGGTTCAGCATTTAGGCCAGTAGATAGAAGGGCTGGTGTAGCAGCAGCTAAGAGTAGTAGAGAGACTGCTGATGGTGGTATGACTGGGAATCTGGAAAAAAATCCAGATGTGACTACTGATGGAGGAGCTGGGCTGATGGAACCAAAGAGGAAGGGGGACCTGACTGATGGTATAATAGGGCTGGTGGTGGTACTGTTACTCAAGAAGTCAATCTCAGAGTTTGTAGTAACCTTGTGCTTCTGAGGCTTAGTGGTAATAGCGAGAATGGTCCTGGGGACTATCTTGAAGCAAGTGGCAGAAGCTGCCTCAGTGAAGTTCCTGAAGGGACTGGAGGGAGTCAAGGTGGATTTTGAGGAAGTGGGTCTACTGAAGAAGCATTGAAGACTGGAGTGGTGGTAGGTGAGGTGGTAGTCCCCATGGTACACTATCTGAGATGGGACCCCAGAGTGGTTCAGTTACTGGTAAAGGGGGTGCCTACAGTGATGATGATTGAGACTAGGAGGAGGGTTGAGGAGGTAATGATAGAGTATGGTAATGTGGTGAATATTGGATTCCAGATGTGAGAGGGGACCACTTTCAGGACTGGAGATGTGGATGTTAGGATTCAGCTAGCTGAAAGAGAGGTCACTGGAAAGACAAGTGATTGGCCTTCAGTAATATTGTCAGGGGCCATCATCTATATGGTATCAAGGGTGAAGGGGAGTAAGGAGGAGGAGGAGGACCTTCTGGAGGCATTGGAGGAACTTGAAGGAGCAGTGGAATATCAGGTGAAAGCTTGGAAGACTTATGTGGATTCAATACATTTGGAGATAGTGGAGCAGAAGTATGTCCAGATTGATATGAGGCAGTGGGAGAGGGCCCAAGGGAGGAAGCAAGAGAGCTATTGGCTAGTATAAAGGAGAGTACTGTCAAGGTGGTAAGTTGAGCAGGGAGGCTTGAGGGGATGAAGGCAAGTACTTGGGCCAGTGGTGGAGAGGAGCCAAGGGAGGTAGATGTTCAGGTAGCAAGGAGAGCTCAGGATCAGGCACTGTATGATAATGGTGTACTGGAGATCTTTGAGGATGATGAGGATAGAAGGGCACCAGCTAGCTATGGAAAGATATAAGATAGTGAGGATGTTGAGATGAGGGGCAAATATTGAGTCAGGTTTGGGATCTCTGATGTGGTGATGGAAGGTCAGGTGGTAGGACTTCAGGAGGATAAGC
Organism: Jimgerdemannia flammicorona; assembly: GCA_003990745.1. NCBI lineage: Eukaryota > Fungi > Mucoromycota > Endogonomycetes > Endogonales > Endogonaceae > Jimgerdemannia > Jimgerdemannia flammicorona. The sequence goes on along the minus strand of RBNI01002581.1, from coordinate 9,497 downwards.
TGGTGGATATCTCAGATAGAGAGTGGGAATAATCTGCCAGGGTGGAGATTGACACCACTATGCTGGGTGAGGAGAGACCAGACACTCTTGGGGGGAAAGCTATTGGAGACCTGCAGTAGATGTACCACATTATATATAACTTGGCAGCTAAGGAGTTGGGGGAGATGGACTTGAGAGTTGTCAGTGAGGAGTATTGGGAAAGAGTGCTTCAGGGAGATGGTGTTGTAGAGGCTCTCAAGGTTGAGGTATTGGCAATCTTCATAGAGGAGGAGGGGTATGAGGTTGATAAGGCAAGGGTGAAAGAGTTGGTAGTAGCTACTGAAGAGTGTGCTATATTCTGGTGGGAGCAGAGGAGAGGATTTCAACTTTGGCAGAGTGTATGCCAGGAGTACAGGGACATGATGGAAGAGAAGGAGGATGTGGAACCAACTGATCTTCTGGCTGGATTGGAAGCAGAAAAACCAGCCAGAGTGGAGTCTACTACAGAGCAGAGAATAGATCTAGCAAGGGAGGAGAGGAGGATGGAGTTGTAAAGGGATCTTTTTTCTAAACATTATTTCAAATGAAGAGTACAACTAATATTTTTTCTCTGAATATGAATGGGTTATGGGGATCTGAATGGCATAAGAACATTTTCACTTGGCTTAAGAGATTGGAGGCTGATCTCTTTCTACTACAGGATATATGTTGCAAGGATGATATAGATCAAGTGGAGTGGACTAGAGAATGGGGAGGTGCTGCAGCTTAGATTGGCAAAGTGGCGATATTGGTGTAGAGAAGAAAAAAGAAGATAGGTGGAATCAGGAGCTCGGGAGACCATTTGGTTTGGGGGGGATGATATTGACCTGGGTGGGAGCTAGTGAGAGTTGGCTCTTGCTACTGCCCTGCAGCTAGGGGTGAGCAGATTACATGGATTAAGGATCTTCTTGAGGAGAGCACTTTCTTAAAGGATGGGGTAGATGTTCTGGGTGGGGACTTCAATATGGTGCAAGATCTTCAGATAGATAGAACTGATGGAGAGAGGAGTGCTGGAGGAAGGAGTGGTGGCCTGGATACATAGAAGGAGGTGGAGAACCTTAGCTCCTTAGGGGATATGAGCAGAATCTGGTAGAGAGAAAGGAGTATCTATACATACTGGGTGAATGGCCTTGGTACAAGGATTGACTGGATCCTGACAGCCAAATGCTGAAGCATGGATGTTTGGAGGACTCTAGAGGTGGAGTGGTGCCCATGATCAGATCACTGGGGACTGTTAGGGCTGGGGCAGTTTGGGGGAAGTGAAGATGGACCCAGACATTGGTGTCTTAACTCCTCCCTGCTGGCTGAGAAGATATTGTGAGATCCTTGGGTAGAGGACATCCAGGTGAAGATTGCTAGCTGGATACATGAAGGCTTATCAGTGGGGGTCCAGTGGATGAAGTTGAAGGAGGCTGTGAGGATTTACTGGAGAGGAGCTGGTAGGGATACTGGGAGGCAGAGAAGGAAAAGAGTGAGGTATGCTTCCAATTGGCTGGGTAGATTGCAGATGGAATGGGTAGAGTTGAAAAATTCTAGAGTGGCAGATAATTGGAGATTGGTGTGAGCTAAGCTAGAGGTGGTGGAGTTGCAACAGATGTTGAGAGAGGAGGAGGAGATATATATGAAAGGAATGGCAGCTAGGCTGAGGTGGCAGGAGCTTGAAGAGAGTGAGAGGCCTACTAGATACTTATCAAGGCTCCTTCAGGCAAAAAGGGTATAGTATTGATGGGATGGAGTCCTTGATGCTGAGGGGGAAATGGTACACAGTATACAACAGATCTTGGGGTTACTGAAGGAAAAGTGGAGGGGTCTGTAGATTGAGGAGGAAGGGGGTGCCAATGTAGTAGAAATTGGAGACACTTTGGAGGATTGGGAGCCACTGCAAGTAGAGGGCCTGGGGGATTTGATCCTACCAGTCCAACAGGAGGAGATCCAGAGAGTCCATGTGGCAATTAAGCTTAGAACAGTACCAGAAGAGGATGGATTACCTTGGGACTTTTGGAAGAAGATGGCAAGGGTCCCTGGAGTGCTAGGAGAGATAGCTGCCATTTGTGACCTTGTTCTTCTAAATAGTGAGTGGGTTGGAGAGGACCTAGGGCTGGTGGCCCTATTGTATAAGAACAAGGGAAGGAGAGAGGACAGGATGAACTGGTGACTAATCAAGTTTCTGGATATAGACAGGAAGATGGTTACTAAAGAGGAACAAGCAATTTGGGGCCAAGAATCATTCAAGGAAGAAGTTCCTAACTAAGAAGTTCCTGATGAAGAAGTTTCTGAACAAGAAGCACCTAAAGAAGAAGAAATCCCCAAACTCATTCTCTGGAATGACCCTCACTGGACACTACCTGAGGATAATGACCCTTGGAATATAGAAGTAGGACCCAGCACAATCCCCATTATTTCCAAGAAAGAAACTCACCAAGAGAGAGCTTTTTGGCTTAGAAGATGTCTACACCAAATGGTCTTCCACTCTCTCTGAGAATACTGCTATCAGTGCCATCTACTAGATCAATAGAAAAGACAGAGACCCCAGAGACCAGAACCCCCAAACACAGTTACATAGTCAACTATCTTCCAAGAAGTTACTACTAAGTTGCAAAGCTGATTCAGAGGACAGAGCCTCTTCACCCAGACAGAAGTATATCTCTTGTCTACTCTTCCACCAACTTATGACCAAGATGGATACTGATTCCCAAGACAACAAGAGATCAATAACTGGGAACATTATTTCCAAGCAATGGGATATTGCAACTATAGAAGACACACAGATTGCTGAGACTGTAAGCATCAGAAGATCCATCTTAGTCACAATGTTACAATCCACACTTTGAAGAGAGAAGACAACCAAAACCAGATTCAAAAAAGCCAGATCCGAAAAAGTCAGACCAAAAAGCCAGGAAGAAGGACCCTCAATATATATGATTTAGGAGAAGACATCCTAGCTCTCATCAGACATACAACCTGCCAAGGATGGGCAGAAGATGCCACCAACTTCATGGAAGCCCTAGACCCTACAGGAAGAAGAGAAATCAATTACCTCTGAGATCCCTCTACTGGTACCAGATGGCCACACCTCAACCTCAGAGTCTGGAGGCTCTCCGCTAGTGGAGCTTCAGCCCAAGGACAGGCTGAACTCAGTAAGGATGTTGCCCAGTATGCCCTGCTACATCCCAAGGCCAAACCCCCGACCATAGCACACCCAGAAGATGTAGGATATGATCTTCACAGTCTGGAGGATTAATCCATCAAGTCTGGAAAAGCATTCATGATCAGAACTGGACTAGCCATGCAGTCACCCCAAGGAGCTTACATCCAATTGACCTCAAGGTCTGGACTTGGCAGACAAGGAATAACTTTAGAAGGAGGAACCATTGACCCAGGATATATAGGTGAAACCAAGGTCATCCTACACAATAGCAGTGCAAAATGGCACCAAATCTTTAGAAGACAGAAGATTGCCCAAGCAGTCTTCATGAAGGTCAAAATTCCCCAATTACAAGAAGTCTCCAAACTTACTGAAGGAATAAGACAAGTAAAAGGATTTGGAAGTTTAGATAAGAAGAAAGTATATCTCCTTCAAGTCAACCATCTCAAGAGGAATGTTCCCCAGCAAGTCTACCACCAACCAGTCAAATTACACAAGAATCTCATCCTGGAGCCTGGAGAACAAACCACCTTCGAAATCTTTGCACCACTCGACCTCAGAAATCTCTTCTTTGAACCCAATGAAGATATCCCATACCTAGATATAGAAGGACACACCTTCCCCAACAAAATGAACTCAGTACACTCCTGAGCAACCAACCAAAGTTGGGAGACCATCATCTTGCCAAAAGGAACCATAATAGGACATCTGGTGCCTTTTCTCAACTGAACTCATAGGGAAGTTTATGAACTAAACTTATTGGGAAATGGCAAAAAGGTCCCAGAAGAAAGGAAAGGCCCCTCTGCGACCCAGGAGACAGTGAAGCCTTCCACCAACATTGGAGAAGAATTGACACCCCAACAATAGCAACAATTAGTAGAACTCCTCAAGATATCTTCACTACTGATTATGGCAACCCACCATACAATCCATCATATCACTACAGTATAAATCCAGAAAATACAACACCCATCAGGCAGAAACCTTACAGAATACCCCATTACTTAAAAACATTCAAAAAAGAGCACATTTAAGAACTCTTAGACAATGGAGTCATCCGACCCTCTACCAGCCCCTGGGCCAGCCCTATACTTATTGTACCAAAGAAAGGATGATGGAGACTCTGTGTAGATTATAGGAAACTCAATTCAGTTACTGAATAGAATGCCTATCCTTTGCCCAGAATTAAGGAACTTTTGGATCAGTTACAAGATACCAGATACTTCAGCAGTATGGATCTCTTTGCAGGATTCTATGAGATTCCCACAGACCCCAAAGACATTCAAAAGACAACCTTCCTTGCTTTAGGAAAACTGTTTGAATATCTCTGAATGCCTTTTGGACTCTGCAATGTACCCCCCTCACCTTTCAGAGAATGAGGAAATCTGTCTATGCCCCCTTGATCCACCACTGCCTGATTGTATGCATGGATGATTCCAACATCTATTCAGCAAATTTCGAACAATACCTGCACCACCTAGAGGAATTCTTCAAGCTCACCCACAAGAACCACTTGGGACTGAATGCAAAGAAATTCTACTTTGGAAAACAGAAACTTGAATTCCTTAGATTTATAGTTTCAAAAGAAGGAATCCATGCAGATCTAAAGAAACCTGAGAAGATCAACAATTGGCAAGTACCCAAGACCCTGAAAGAAACACTATCATTCCTGATACTAGTATCCTACTACAGAAGGTTTATCAAGAATTTCACCCAGATAGCTGCCCCAATCTGAATTCTTCTCAAGAAAGGAGTGCTATTTAAATAGACAGAATCACAAGAAAAAGCCCCCAGGGAACTGAAGAACCACATGACTATAGCACCAATCCTTGTACACCCCAATCTACAGAAGCCATTCATCTTGTATATAGATGCTTCTAAAGAAGGCCTTAGAGCAGTTGTAGCCTAAGAAGGACCTGATCAACAATACTATGTGATAGCTTATACAAGCAGAGCTACCAAACAGCAACAGATGAACTATGGTAGTACCAAATTAGAATACCTTGCAGTCAAATGGGCAGTCACCCTGTTCAAGCACTACCTCATTGGAAAAAGGTTCACCCTGATCACAGACCATGCAGCCCTCAAATGGCTAATCAACTACAAGGAACACACTGGAATCCTAGCCTACTAGATCCTTATTCTTCAGGATTACAAAATCACCATCATTCACAAAGCAGAGAAAGCTCACAACAATGTTGAAGTACTTTCCTGCCAACCCCAATGATCTAGAAGAAGGGTGTCCTGAGGAACTATACCCTAAAGGAAGCTCCTCATACCATCAAGGCACAAGAAGATCTCATTCGAAAAGAATATCAGAAAGCCCACCAGGGATAGGTGAATATAGAAGAGAAGTTGTGAACAACATACCAACATTGGCCCAACCTCAGAACACAAGTCCAGGATATACTCAAGAAATGTGACACCTACCAGAAGTACCAAGAAAGGAAGAACTATCAAGCACTATTGCAACCAATTGTACCACCAGACAATATCTTTCAGAGATGGGGAATAAACTTAATTGGACCTCTACTAGTTACACTAAGATGAAACAAATACATCCTTGTATTTGTAGAACATCTGACCAAGTGGCTCAAGGCTTTCCCAATGGAAATCACAGATACTTTAACCATTGTAGGCCTTCTCCATGGACTTATACTCAGATATGGATCCTCAGAGAATTAGGGACAGTGGATCCCCCTAGGGTATGCCCTTACCCAGGAGAAATGCCACCCTTCAATGTTTATTGTACATGAGTGCAGCCCTACTCCCTTCCAGTAGGCTGACCATCACTAACTGGAACTGGTGAGATATACCAATTATATCTAATATCTTCACCAATCAGACCCACTGCACCTAGTCATATGCCTTCTCCTGATCCAGGAAGACCAGTTGCCCATCTAGTCCACAGGCTTGTACCTCTTTTTTTTTTTTTTTTTTTTTTTTTTTTTTTTTTTTTTTATAGTCACTTGGACTGCCCTTTATTACTGAAATCTATAGCACTAATAATACAATATCGCACCTCCCCTCAACCAATGCCCCGTGGGCCCAGGCCTCCCCCTTCCAACACCCTCTGCCCAAGCACCACCCGACTACCCACAACCTGAATCCTTCCACCACTCTTCTGAGAGATGCGTCCCACCAGCCCCTAGCGCCGCCCTCCCCCCAGCCCCCACCCTTGCCACCACCCATTCAAAATGTCCAAAAGTAACCATTCCCAATGGGCCAACTTGTCCCCAACCCCAACCTGCCGTCCTTCTTCAAAGACACGAGCCCAATGTCCAGCCAGCCTAACCCAGATCGCCAAGACCCACCCAAGGGTCAGCCACTCGTCCCCAACTCCCCCCACCAGCCGACGGCGAAGCTCTCCCCATCTCCCCCCTCCCTCTCCCTCCAGAACCCCCTGCCCCATCCGGCACCTAATACCTCTCCAGTACTCTTCCAACACCTCACACTCCCCAAGTCAATGTTCAGGCATCTGTACCACTCCTCCCTTCTGACCAACATTGAAACATTCCTTGCACTTGAATATGCCACCATCCACCAAGTGCCCAGACCGATAGTTCAACATCACATTCCTCCGCAGGGCACGCCACCAAACCAACCAGAACTTGGGGGGCAGCCACTGCCTCACCCTTTTGCTCCAGAGCCAGATGCCGTTCCAGTCCCACTCCTCGCCGATTCCAACTCGCTGCCATGCTTCAGGCCACAGGTCTGCACCTAGACCACGCAGACACTCCAGGCCCTCTCCAAGCTTAAAGTCCTCCACCAGGACACCACCGAGCAACAACCTGTCCCACCTCCACATCTGTGGTCCCCAATCCTCCTCCGTCTCCTCACCTCTCCACCGGAGTCCAATCTTCTTCGCACTATCCACCACCCCCCACCAAAAGCCTGTAAACCGCACTCTCCTGCTCCCCTCCATGGCCACCATCGTGAGCAGATCACCCGTGTCACCACGTGGGGAGTACCGAACCTCCCACAATCTCTGCATGAGTGGCACCCACTCCCGACCACGAAGCTCGCTAGCTCTTCGCAGCCACCAAGCTCTAAGGCATAGGAGCCACTTAGGAAAGTCCACTAAGCCTAGCCCACCTCTTTCTAAGGGCAGTGTGAGCACCTCCCACCCGATCTGGCTCCGCCTCTCTCCCCAGATCCACGATCTCACTATCTTCAACAGCCCCTTGACCACCCATGGTGGAAAATCCAAATGATAACCAACGTACCAAAGCTTGGGCATCCAGTACACATTCAGTACCATCACTCTTCCAGCCAGGGACATATGCTGGCCTCCCCAGCGCAGCAGAACATTTCTCCACTCTAACAATTTACGCTCCCACCACACCCGGGGAAGAAGGGACCCGAACACCAAGAAGTAGATTCCCAAATATCGCACAGGTTCTCCAGCTGGTACCACTGTCCCAATGACCTCGCCACCAACAATTCCAGCACCGAGCACTAGAGTCTCATACTTGTGCCAGTTCAGCTTAGCCCCAGAGCCCCTCTCATACCATTCCACAGACCTCTGTAACTCCCCCACATCCACCAGAGAGCCCAACCCGACCACCATGTCATCCGCAAAGGCCCCCACCTTCCAATTAACCCCTAGAATGTCCAAGCCCCCAATCCGACGCCGAATTCGATCCAGTAAAGGCTCCAGAGAAAGTGCATACAAAATGGGTGACAAGGGATCCCCCTGGGGCACCCCTCATCCCAGGGGAAAGGTCACTCCCCTATGGCCATTAACAACTAGCGCCGCCTGACTGTCCTCCAAGAGGCTAATCAGCGATCCTCGGAACCCTGGTGGGATTCCAATCCGTTTCAGCACCCCCTCCAGCCATACCCTCCTCACTTGGTCATAAGCCTTCTCCTGGTCCAGAAACACCAATCTGCCATCAACTCCTGTTGCCCGCGTACCCTCAATCATGCCATGAACCCAGGCTGTCCCATCTCTAATCAACCGCCCACCAACAAACCCATGCTGCTCCACTCCAAGCACCTGCTGAGCAATTCCTTGCAGCCTCAACACTAAGATCTTGGTCACCAATTTGCGGTCCATGTCGAGAAGCATAATTGGCCTCCAGTTCTTCCAGTCCTCATGCCTCTCCTTATCCTTGTAGAGCAGGGAGACCAGCCCTAAGCGCTGTCCCCCAATCCAGGCACCAGACCGAAGAACTTCACCACACATAGCAGCCATCTCTTCAAGCACCTCACTGACTCCAGCCATTTTCTGCCAAAAATCCCAGGGAAGCCCATCCTCGCCAGGGGCAGTCCCTTTACTCATCGAGGCCATAACTCTGCAAATCTCCTCACTACTCACTGGGTCTCCCAATGACCCAAGTCCCTCCGCAGGGTTTGGAATCCAATCCCCCAGCTGCCTCTCAATGTCCATAGCATCCATCCCTCCTTCTTCCTCACTCCACAAATTCCCCCACCTGTTCCGCAATAACCCCAGAATTGCCAGAGTCCCCACCACCAGCTCGCCGCCCTCGTCCAGAACCCCCTCCCACCGCTGCCTCACTCGTCGCGCTTGCAATAACCTCGATAAGAACCTCGAAGGTCTCTCCCCTTCCTCCAGTCCCTGCCACCGCAAGCGGGCCACCATTCCCTGAAGCCTCACCTCCTCCTCCTTCTGTAATACTCCTTTAAGCTCGTCAACCTCCTGTCGGATTCGCACAATACGCCAATCAGTCACCTCCCCATCCTCCAGCACCCCTGCCCATCTCCCCATAAGTGTTGCCAGACGCCGGGAGGCCCACAGCACCCTCTGCCTTCGCTGAGTACACTTTCCTTTCCCTGCCTCCCTCCAATACCCCTGGGCAGTCGCCTTCAGTCTTCGCCAACGGTCTCCAATTCCCAAGCCCTGTTCTTGCCACCAACCAATATTCCTAACCACCTCCATCTTCCAGTCCTCCCACAACACCCGATCCTCCAACAAAGAGGCATTTAGCCGCCAATGTCCAGGCCCATCCTCATTTCCCCCAAACCTCCCCCTACCAAGCAGCCCCCAGTGATCAGACCACAGACACCATATCACATCCAGCACCGACCAGACATCTGCACCCCAACACTCCGCCGTCAGAACCCAGTCAATCCTGGAACTCAGCCCTGCCGCCCAGTGGATATATATCCACCGATCAGCCCAAAGATGTCTTCCTGAGTCCGCTAAAGAACACAATCGCTCTATCTCCAGCCAGTCCCCCAGCCCACCACTTTCTCCCCGCACACCTCTACCACCATCAGTCCTATCCTTCTCCCTATCCCATACCATGTTGAAGTCACCCCCCATACAATCCAGACCAACTTCCCCCAATACCCCAGCCTCTTTCAACTG
>RBNI01002580.1:0-18075 GCA_003990745.1 Jimgerdemannia flammicorona | reverse complement strand
CCCCCCTCAGCCAGCTCTCCAGGCCAGCTCCCTGCTGACCCCCCTTCACCTTCTCTGCAAAGCTCACTCTGCCAGACTTCTGACCTCCAGTTCCTCCCCCTCCTCCACTATGTCCTTCTGCTAGCAGGCCCCTCATACTGCCCCCCAAACCAGGGCCTCTCTCCACTTGCTGCCATTCGAATGCTCCAGGGCCACCCTGCCCAGTACGTACCTCAGAATACTCATTGGTTGCTATAATACTAGTAGCTTGTCTCCAGAAACTGTGTCAAAAGTGTTGCCAAAAGATTGTATAACCTGAATGTTACCAGAGAAAGGTGTCTCAAGCAACTCCTTATCAAGACTCTAGTACTAATTACACCTAACCCTACTAGGTCATTCACTCTGACTACAGATGTCTCTGATATTGTCATTAGGGTAGTACTTAGCCAAGAAGATCACCCAGTAGTCTACCTTTCTCAAATGCTCAAGCCAGCTAAGATCTGGTATACTATCTATAAGAAGAAACTCCTGGCCATTATCACTGCACTCTAGAAATAGTGCTATTTCCTTCTAGAACAACTATTTATGGTCTATACTGATCATTATACTCTGTGGTACATTTATATATAGCTCATGCTGACCCATAGACAAGTCTATTGGATGAAAATCATTATTAACTTTGATATAGAAATTAAGTATATCCTAGGCAAAATCAACTATATGACTGATGGTTTTTTCAGATATATGGAAGACAAGCTTGTCTTTATGGTCAAGGTAATTAGAGACCTTATCTAGATGATCAAGGATGACTACCAATAAGACAGCCCTCTGGTAAAATTCCTTTAATTCTGCTAAGACCCAGAGGCTGAGGTCTCAGAACCCATAAGGCAAATGTCCAAAAGATTCACTTATCATAATGGACTTATCTATAGTGACTATGATAGAGTAGTTATATCTAACAATAATACTCTGCAGCTCAAGATCATACAGGAACTCTATGACACTCCTACAGTAGGACATTTTGATTTCAAAAAGACCTATAATCTCTTCTCTAAAGAGTTCTACTGGTCAAAAATGACCACAGATATAAAAGACTTTATGGCCTCATATGAAATATACCAAAGGTTCAAAAGCAATAATAAGCTATCCACAGGACTTCTGCAACCCCTGCCTATCCCAAGTCATAACTAGAATCAGATTGCAATAGACTTCATTATCCAGCTCTTCAAGATAAAGGCAGAATGGGACACTATTGTAGTATTTGTAAACTACCTAAATAAATAAGCCCATTTTGCATTCACTAAGACTACTGCCACAGTACCAGAGATTGCTGAGATCTTTCTCAATCAAATATTCAGACTATATGGTATGTCTAGCACTATTATATCTGACTGAGATATCAAGTTTACAAGTAACTTCTAGAAGACATTCTTTTCTCTCTATAGAACTAAGCTAAAGTTCTCCACTACCTACCACTCCTAGACTGACAGTCAAACTGAGTGAACCAATAGAACCCTCAAGCAAATACTTAGTATCTTCTGCTATTACAAGCAGAATGATTGAGACAAGTATCTAGTTTATGTCAAGTTTGCCTATAACAATAGCCAGCAAACCTCTATAAAGAAGACTCCATTCTTCTGAACTATGATCAATACTCAAGGACTCTGAGCACTATTGCAAAATCAGTAGTTCTAGTAGCCTAATATTTGGCTGAGACTATTTCTGATCTTATCTGAATGATAAGAGATGCTCTTATAGAAGTACAGAACTATCAGACCAAGTATGTAAACTTGAAGTGAAGAGAAGTCTCCTACAATATTGGTGACATAGTTATGCTTAGAACAGACTATCTCTATCCAGATACTCTAGTATAATAACCAGCCAAAAAAACTCTGTACTAGAAGAATTAGACCCTATAAGATTGTGGAAAAAGTCAGCAAAGTCAACTATAAGTTACAACTTCCTATAATAACTCTTATTTCTATCTCTCTTTTATCCTTTAGATACTTAGAGAAATAAGATATTACTTAGAGACTCAGTATATAATATATACCAAGAAGTCTTCAGTTTGAGGAAGTACTTACTTGAAAGTAGTTATAATAGTAGTACCTTATATTTCAAAGGTTTTTCTTATTTATCCTATCTTCTAAGAGTCTTATTCTTTACTATACACAGACTGAATTTGCCTTGGAATTCAGGTTCAATGAGTTTACTTAAGTGTAATAACTCTTATTTCTATCTCTCTCTGATCTTTTGGATACTTAGGGAAATAAGTTATTACTTAGAGACTTAGTATATAATATGTACCAAGAAGCCTTCAGTTTGAGAAAGTACTCACTTAAAAGTAGTTATAGTAGTAGTGTCTTATCTTTCAAAGATCTTTCTCATTTATTCTATCTTTCAAGAGTCTTATTCTTTGCTGTATACAGACTGAATTTGCCTTAGAATTCAGGTTCAAAGAGTTTACTTAAATCTTTGGAGATTTATATACCAGTCTCAGTTCTGGTAGAAGTTAGCTAGGCTTCTGAAATTTAGTCAGAAATACTAAAGTTACTTAGATATCATTACTAAGACTCAGAGGAATATGTGTATGTAGGGGGGACTTGATTCTTATATTAAGGACTGAACTAAAACTGCTTTATTTTAAATAAAAACTAAGGGGTATTTATACAAGTTGATCTGTAATTTCTAACTAAGTATAAGTGACTAATTTGATAACTATAGTAAGGTTTGTGATCATGATCTTTATTAGGTAGTTTGTGGCAAAAAATACTTTATGATCATAATCTCAATTACTAGACAATTATCAGCTACTATAGCAATAGTTGCTACAGTGTCAATTGTTAGAGATAAGCTAGATATTATTTTTCACATTGTTTCACATCATTCATTATATTTATTATATGTCATGCTTGATTGTATGATGATGTCATCACCAGGTCATATGATCACTCATCACATCTCATCTGTTCATTTATTCTATTACATTCTTTCTTCCTTAAAAATCAACATCCTTATTGATTCAGAAATTAAGAACCAGAGAAGAAAAAGGTAGAGAATCCTCCTTAGTATTGTTATCTTCTCCTCCAGTGGCTGAAGAGATAGTTGCTGATGGCTCAATGTCTAGGATAGAGAAGTCAATGAGGTCTGAAAATGGTTCTTGAACTGGTATGGATATTAGTATAGGAGTTCTCTATCTAATATAGTTGGGACCATCCAAGTAGAGTTCTTGATCCTCATGCCTGGGGGTATTCATTCAGATAGATAGTCCTTCAAAGAGATCAGAGAGACTCTAGAACTATTGGTCTGGATTGTCATTTAGGAGAGAGCTCTAGTGGAGTTCACAGTTAGTAGACTTGAAGGTAATCTAGGAGTTGGCTTCTTGGGCTACTTTGATCTCTAACTTATCAACCTCAGGAAAGAAGAGATTCTGGAAATTCTTTAGTTGGATATAGTTGAGGTTAGAGATTACAAAAGGTATATAGTGTATGATTTGATAGACCTTCTTGACTAGTCTTTACTTATATCTGTCCAAGTTGATCTAGTCTAAGACCTGATCAGTGAGTAGGTTCTTTATATATTAGAGAAGTTAGTAGCTGATTTCATATTTATACCAGATCTCTAGATAGCTGATAGCAAGGTAGGTCCTTTTAATAACTTTATAGTGATTGAGGACATAATGTCCTAGGTTCTGGCTAGAGATATTAAGGGTCTTAGAGCAGTAGTTCCTTCCTTGGATTGCAACCTGGATGTGTCCAAAGAGGTAGTCAATCTGGCTTGAGAGGGGTTGGCTATGGTGGGCAGTTTGACAATAAGTAGCAGGCATTCTTATCTTGTCTTTTCTTTGTAGAGAGAAAGAGAGATAAGAGTTGTGATGTATTCTTACCTTGGGTATTTATACTTATTTATCTGCCTGGTGTGACTTTAATTTGATCATACTTTCTAGCAGAATATATGACCTGTTGCTGTAAGTGGAGAATGTACTAGTTACATGAGAAAATCCTAATTTCAAAGATAATGCTACTTGCAGTTGTGGTTACACAAGGTTAATAGATCTTAGTCTTTTTTTTTTTTATCTGGTTGATACATTTGTGAGGACTGGTCATTCTTGTCTAGGGCAAGGGCTCTCATTGTTATAGCTGGGGGTTCAAACCTCTCAGAAATAGTATTTTTTATAATCTAAGACAATTCCTAGTAATAATATCTATCACATATATAGACTTAGATTGGTTTCAATATTGTTGACTTTCCTAAGTTCCATATAAAGCATCTGTCATCATCTAGCAGAGATGATACAGATGGTATGAAATGGAGTTATTCAAATGTATTTTACTATACTATGCTGAATTGTCCTTCATCTAAGTATCTTCCTTATTGATTAGATATTATATTCCTTTTTTCAGTTAATGTTCAGTATTGTATATTCCAGATAAATATATAGTGTCTTCTTTTATTGTTATGTGCTCTAAGCCTTAGAGCTGCAGTTCCTTTCTTTACTAGGGGGTGAGTGTTTCTATGTAGTCCTAGAGGGCTTCATATGCATTCTCCAGAGCTTCTTCTTTTTTTTAGGTAGTATTATAGATAGGGTAACCCTTCTACTTGATGAGAAAAAACTGCTTAACTGTTTTGAGATATTTATAGACCTTGTGGTCAAGTACTTCCTCGATTTCAAATTTCTCATAATCATTAATCCTAATTGGGAATAGTGGTGGAACTATATGCTCAGAGAATGGATTCTCATAGTAGTCTACCAGTTGACTGATATGGAATACTGAGTTTACTCAAATATTGTGGGGAAGTTGTAACTTATAGTTGACTTCACTGACTTTTTCCATAATCTTATATGGTCTAATTCTTCTAGTACAGAGTTTGTAATAATTTTACAGTCATATTTAGTCTTAGTACATTTTCACATCTTTTAATTAGTCTTTTCCTGTCATTTCTTGAATATTCTACTATATTCTATCACTTTCTACTTACTTAGAAACCTTCTCTCAGCACCCAGACATTACTAGAACATTCTTATCTTTCTTTGGTACCAAGTATCTTATCTTAGCTAGTCATGGAACCTTTTGGAACATTGTAAAATAGTATTAGTCAGCTTTGCCAAGAACCTATTTCTTGGTATTTCTCTTTCTTTCCAAGATTCTTTCAGATCTTTCTTTCAGATTATATATAAATATTCTTATTTTCTATCTGAATAAAGCTCAGAATATTTTCTCCCAGAAATCCTTCAAGAATACTTGAACCTTTAAGTATCTCTTCAAGCTACTTTAAGCCAACTAGAAATTCCAGATTTAGCCACTTTCTCTTAAAGAAACTAGAACTATTATAGAGTTTCTTGACTAGTTGTTATACTAGGGTATCTGGATGAAGATAGTCTATTCTAAGCATAACTATGTCACTAATATTATAAGAGACTTCTCTTCACTTCAAATTTGTATACTTGGTCTAGTAGTCCTGTGCTTCTATGAGAGCATCTCTTGTCATTTGAGTAAGGTCAGAAATGGTCTTGGCTAAATCTTGGGCTACTGAAACTGCTGATTTTACAGTGGTGCTTGGGGTCCTTGGGTGTTGACCATGGTTCAGGAAGAATGGAGTCTTCTTTATAGTAGTTTGTTAGCTATTATTGTAGGCAAACTTGGAATGGGCTAGGTACTTATCCAAATCATTCTGCTTGTAACAGTAGAAGATACTAAGCATCTGTTTGAGAGTCCTATTTGTTTACTCAGTTTGACCATCAGTTTGGGGGTGATAGGTAGTGGAGAACTTCAGCTTGATTCTATAGAGAGAGAAGAATACCTTCCAGAAGTTGCTTGTAAACTTTGCATCCTGGTCAGACACAATGGTATTAGGTATGCCATATAGTCTAAATATTTGGTTGAGGAAAATCTCAGCAATCTCTAGTGCTATTGTAGTGATCTTAGTGGGTGCAAAATGGGCTTGTTTACTTAGGTAGTCCACAAATACTACAATGGTATCTCATCCTGCCTTGGTCTTGGGGAGTTGGACAATAAAGTTTATTGCAATCTGATCTTAGTTATAACTTAAGATAGGCAGGGATTGCAGAAGTCCTATAGATAGCTTGTTACTACTTTTGAATCTTTGGCATATCTCATATGAGACCACAAAGTCTTAGATATCCTTAGTTATCTTTGGCCAGTAGAACTCTCATTATAGGTCTTCTTGAAATCAAAGTATTCTGCTGCAGAAGTATTATAGAGTTCTGGTATGATCTTGAGCCACAGAGTATCATTATTGAGTATAACTACTCTATTATGGTCTCTGTAGATAAGTCCATTATAGTAAGTGAATCTTTTGGACATTTGTCTCATGGATTCTGGGACCTTGGTCTCTAAGTATTGGCAGAATTAAAGGAATTTCATCAGAGGGCTGTCTTATTGATAACTATCTTTGATCATCTGAGTAAGGTCTCTAATTACCTCAACCATGAAGATAAGTTTGTCTTCCATGTATCTGGAGAAACTATCAGCCACATAGTTGGTTTTGTCTGGAATATACTTGATTTCTATATCAAAGTTGGCAATGATTTCCATCCAGCAGGCTTATCTGTGGGTCAGCATAGGCTGTGTATGAATGTACCACAGAGCATAGTAATTAGTATAGATTACAAATAGTTATCCTAGGGGGAAATAGCATCATTTCTGGAGTATAGTGACAATGACCAGAAGTTCCTTCTCATGGATAGTATACTAGATCTTAACTGGCTTGAGCTTTTGGGAAAGATAGACCACTAGATGATCTTCTTGGCTAAGTACTGCTCTAATGGCAATATTAGAGGCATCTGTAGTCAAAGTAAATAGCCTAATAGGGTCAGGTACAATTAGCACTGAGACCTCGGTAAGGAGTCTTTTGAGGTGATCCATAGCTTGGGTATACTCAGAGATCTATTTAGTCTTAATGTTTACTCTTTTGCAGGCCAGACTGGTCAGTGGGACTGTAATTGTAGAGTATTTTTAGATAAACCTTCAGTAGTAACTAGTAATATCCAAGAAGTACTGAAGTAGCTTGAGAGTAGTAGGGATGAGAATATTCTTAAGAGCTGATATCTTTCAAGAGTCTATATTAATACTTTCAGCAGAGATAATATGTCTTAGATACTCAATCTGGTCTTGATAGAACTTGTACTTGCTCATCTTAGCATAGAGCTGGTATTCTTACAGAAGGGTCAGTATCTGTCTGAAGTGGGTATAGTGTAACTCTACTGTTTCACTGTAGATTAATATGTCATTAATATATATAAGGATACAAATGTTGAGAAGTGGTTCAAAGATATCATTCATCAGATACTAAAATGTTGCTGGTATATTAATCAAACCAAAAGACATAACTTGAAACTAGTAGTATCCAAACTATATTCAGAAAGCTGTCTTTTCAATATCCTTCTCATCAATGAGAATCTAATGGTAGCCATTTCACAAGTCAAGTAGAGAAAAGGTCTTGGCCTTGAAGATTTGGTGTAATAACTCATCAATCCTAGGTAAGGCATACTGGTTCTTAATAGTAATCTTATTGAGGGCTCTATAGTCAATGCACATTTGCAGAGAGCCATTCTTTTTCTTGATAAACAGAATAGGAGCTCCAAATGGAGAGTGGCTGGTTCAATATATCCTTGGGCCAATAGTTTGGTCAACTCATCCTTGAGGGTCTTGAGTTCAGGTTGGGTTAGTTGATAAATACTCTTGTATGAAGGTTCAGATTCTGGAATGAGATCAATTCCATATTAGATTTAGTGCTTGGGTGGAAGTCCTTGAGGGTCCTGGAATATATCTTAGAATTCCTCAAATAGTTCTTGAGCTTCTGTTGAGATTGGGCTACTCAGAGCTTCAGTGACTTCTTATATAGTACAGATGAAGTAAGTGTTTTCTTTTTTTCAGAAGAGTCTCTTCATTTAGATAACAGAGATGATTTCAATTTCTTAATAGTTAGTATCTTCCTGGGGTGTCAGGGTAATCTTTCTGCCTTCATGGATCAGATTAATCTCATTGGTCCTCTAGTTAATATCTGGGTTATGCTGGGTCAACCAGGCTTTTTCTAGGATAATGTCTTGTCCTGGGAGATCTATAATACTGAAGTCCAACTTCTCTTAATATTTGCCAATCTTGAGCAAGAGATCTTCATAGATCTTGAGTCTTACCATCACTAAAGATAATACTCCTTTTCTCAGTAGCTGGTCTGCTTCAGGCCCCAATTCTCTTAGCTGTCTTAGTACTGATATAGTTTTCAGTAGCACTATTATCAAGTAAGACATTGATATTCTGTCTGTAAACTTGGCTGTAAATTTAATACAACTGTTCTCCTTCTTGATAGTATTGAGCTCTTTATTCTCATTGTTGTCCCAATTACTGTCAGTCTCCTTGAAGTCAGTTTCTCCCCATCTTTCACAAGAAGAATAGTCTTGTTTGGGTTCCTCAGTCTATTGGGCTTGGTATTTCTCAGATTGAATTTTGAAAACTTTGGAGAGACATTTATGGCATTTACCAATATGTTCTATATAGTATATTTTGATAGAATGAGAGTATCATCTACATAGTATATAACCATCTACAATTCTCTTATACCAGTTTTCATCATCTTCCTTCATGATAGTGACCTTTTGACTGAGAGGTTTGTTGGTTGAACCAAACCCATTCTTATCATAGTCTGTCTGGGAGAGCTCAGGGACTTCTTCAATAATGAGATCTTGACAGATTTCTTCAATGATTGCTTGAGTAATTCTTTGGCCTATTTTGACTTCAAATGAGGTATCTCCAAAATTTCACAAGATAATATGGATTTTACCAGTAAATTCTTAATCAATTACTCCTCCTTCTAGCCTGATGTTGAATTCTTTGACCAGGCTGTTTCACTTGACAAAGTGGATATATATATCTTTGGGAGCTTATATTACAATCTCTATTCATACTATAGCATTGGTACTTGGTGAGATAGTGAGGTCTTAGCTACTGTAGAGGTCATATCCTGCATCAGTGAGATGAGCCTTAGTGGAGATAATAGCCTTTTACTATATCCTCTACACTTTGATGATATTCTCAAAGTTCTTCTTTCCTGGACCTTCTCTAATGATAGTGATGTTCTGGTTATTAGATTCAACTAATCTGTTTCTCTTTTCAGAACATCTGACTGAGATGTATCCTATCTTCCTGTAGATGAAGTACAATCCTTTTTCACAGAGCTGCTTCTTTTCATCCTCAGTAGAAGGTCTTAGTCCTCTGAGGTTTCACTAGTTCCTTTGATCATTCCTTTGGTCATTCCTTCTGGTGGAATTCCTCCTATCTTGGCTATTCTTCTTGTGTTCTGGATTTCATAGGATCTGTGTAGTAAGGATTTCACAGGCTCTTCTTTATACTTGGGCAAAGCACTATGAGTAGTGGGGGCATCCTTGGGAGAGACCTTATTTCTTAATCTTCTGAGTGAGTCAGTCTGATAGAGCTACAAAGAGATGGTTGGCTCTGGTATCATTGATGGTCAAATTGTTTTTCTGGTAGATAAGTTCCACAGTTTTGAGGTAGACATCTATCCTAGTAGTAAAGGTTTCTAGATCCTTCTCATCATTCTTATAGAACTTTATCTGAGTTAGTTTATTTTAAGTTTCTTATATATAGGCTATATTTTGGAATTTGGTCAATAGTAGGACCTTGAGTCCTGGGTCTACTTCATAGTTATCCCAACCTGGTCTGTTATTGCTAGGTACTTGGTCTGCAATTTGAGGATAGTTTTCTCAGATTACTGTATTCTTCCAAGATATACTAGAATTCAGCTACTGTTTCAGTGAAGAATGTGGCTACTGTTTCTACTTGTACTACTGATGTGGCAAATAACTATTGAAGAGTATTGTTCTGGTTATTGGTGAGCATTCCTATAGATACTCAGTTGTTATTCCATTGGTTTGCTTAGTAGTCAGTATCAACTGCATTGATGAAGGTTTCAATATCACAGTTTTTTCTATTGAATATTAGAATTTGCAATGTCTTAGTTAGTTTGTTCTGTTCAGCAATTCATCCTACTATCTCTTTTTTTTCACTTAGACTCTGCTATTTATTACTAGTCTATTAATAAGTTTATAGTATCTCCTCCTACTATCCAATCCTCATAGAGAAGCCTATCCCCACACCATCACAAATAAAGACCATCTTCTCACCCACTACTCTAACCCTCCCCTCACTCTGTCTACAGATTTTCTCCACCAAGTACTACTTTCAACCACCCTGCAACTCTCAACCAAGCCACCAGCCTGTCAAGGTGTCTTCCATAAGGCTATGCTAATGCAGCAGTTGATCCCCCAAGTCAAGTCTCCTCTCATCCTCAAAAACAAATACCCAGTGACTGGCCAGCCTCACCCAAATTACCAAAACCCAGTCTAAGGTAAATCACTCCTTTTCCACCCCCCCCCACTAGTCTATCCCTCAAATCCTCCCACCAATCCCATGTGCCATCTCTCCTACCCACTACCCCCAAATGATCTCTAACAGCCTGCCAAAAGTCACTAAGTACCTCACACTCTCCTAGCCAATGTTCAGGCATCTGCATATATCCCCCTTCCTGCCCTACATTGTGGTACTCTTCACAGTCAAAGCAACCTCTCTCAATAAGGTGACCTGAGTAGAAGTTAAGCATGACATTCCTCCTTAGCATATACCACCAGACTACTCAGTGCTTCAGTAGTATCTACTTCCTCACCTCAGCACTCCAGGCCCAAATGCTATGTCAGTTCCACTCCTCTCTGATACCTACTCCCTGCCATCTGCTAGGCCACAGATCCTGGCCTGGTCCCCTTTGGCATTCTATCCCATTACTAATGTCAAACTCAATCAAGAAGATATCTCTCAGCAATACTCATTCTCATCTTCACATTACTGGGTCCCAAGCCATCTCTCCTTCATTTCCTGCCAATGAATTCCAATGCAGTGCATCCCCTCCACTATCCCTCACTAAAAGCTTTTGAATCACAATTGTTCAATGTTCTGAAGTCCAACCAATGATAGAAGATCTCCTGTCAAGCCTCTTAGTGAGGACCTCATCTTCCAGACCTTCTGCAATAGGGGGACCCAACTGCCCCCTCTCAACTCCACTGCTCTCTTTAACCACCATGCTCTCAAGTAGTATAGCCTCTTCAGAAAGTCAACCAGCCTAAGTCCTCCTCTTGCCATCAGTAAGGATAAGACCTCCCAACTGATCTGACTCCTTCTTCTAGCCCAAATCCACCCCTTAGCCAGCTTCATCAATCTCTTCACCACCCAGGTTAGGAATTCCAGATGATAAGCCAGATACCACAACTTCAGTAGTCAATAGATATTCAAAATCAAGATATGCTCCACTAGAGATAAGTGGCAACTCCCCCAACTCCTCAGGGCCTCCCCCAGATTCCAACCCTCTGCTCCCACCAAAGTCTGGATAGTACTGACCCATATACTGACAAATAAATACCCAAGTACTGCACTACCTCACTAGTAGGGATGATTGTTCCTATAATATCCCCTCCCACCAGGCCATTGCCTAATACCATTGTTTCACACTTATGCTAATTGAGTTTTGCTCCAGAGTTCTCCTCATACTACTCTACTATCTCTTTGAGCTTCTCAATATTAGCAATTGATCCCAGACTGATCACTATGTTATCTACAAAGGTCCCAACTTTCCACCCAATTCCAAAGACAGAGAGCTCTACTATCTTCTGCCTGATTCTGTCCATTAGGGGTTCTAGGGAAAGAGCATACAAAATGGGGGACAGTGGGTCCCCCTGGGGCACACCCCTACCTAAGGGAAATGATACCCCTCTATGTCCATTATATATGAGTACAGCCCTACTCTCTTCCAGTAGGCTGATTATTGCTGACTGGAACTGATGTGGTTTCTCAGTCCTATCTAATACTTTCACCAGTCAGACTCATCACACTCAGTCATAAGTCTTCTCCTGGTCCAAGAAGACCAGTTGTCCATCTAGTCCAGAAGCTCACACCTCTTCAATAACTCCATGTACCCAGGCTGTACTATCCCTAATGAGCCAGCCTCCTACAAAGCCCTTCTGCTCAACATCCAAGACTTATTGGGCCACCTTCTATAGTCTCATGACCACTATCTTAGTCACCAACTTTCTGTCCATATCCAGTAGCATAATTGGCTGCCAGTTCTTCCAGTCCTCTTGTCTTCCTTTGTTCTTATAAAGCAATATCACTAGCCCCAAATCCTACTCCTCCACTCATCTCCCAGTCTGTAATATAAAATTACACAATACCATTATCTCACTCAGTACTTCTGGGACTCTCACTATCTTCTTCCAGAAGTCCCAGAGCAGACCATCCTCCCCAGGTACTGTACCTAGCATTATCATGATAAGAACCTGGTAGATCTCTTCCTCTTGTACTGGCAACACCAAGTCACCCAGTTCATCCACTTATAGAGAGTACCAATTCTTCAATGCCTGGTCAATGGCAGTAGCATCTACCCCACCTTCCTCCTCATTCTACAATCCACTCTATTACTCCTTTAATGATTCAAGAATGTCTTGTATATCATGCACCAGTATACTATTAGAGTCAAGTACCCCCTCCCACCTTTGCTGTACCCTTCTCACCTGAAGGGCCCTTGTGAGATACTTTGTAGACCTCTCTCCTTTCTCCAAACCCTGTCAATGAAGCCATGCTGCCAAGCTCTGCACTCTTGCCTCTTCCTCTTCCTGCAGCATCTGTTGTAATTCTCCAACCTCCATTTTTGCCCTCACTAATCTCTAATCCTCTCCCCCCTCCAACATCACTAGCCCTACCCAATCTTCCAAGAGTCTAGTCAATCTAATAGAAGCCCATCTCACCCATCACCTCCTCTGCTTCCCAGCCTCCTTGCCAGCCTCACTCCAGTAGACCCTGGCCATCTCTTTTATCCTCATCCACCAAACACCAACTGGGACACCTTCCTGCCTCTAGCTCTCCACTCTCAGTTAAATGTCTTTAGCCCACTTATCCCACTAGATCCTATCATCTAATAAAGAGGAATTGAGGCACCAATATCCAGGCCCATCTCCACTCCTCCCAAAATGCCCCTATTCTAACAGCCCTCAATGATCCAACCATGAATACTATTCCACCTCCAGTGACTTCCAAACATCCAAGCCCCAGCAGCTGACTGTCAAAATCCAGTCAATCCTCATCCCCAGGTCCTCTGCCTAATGTGTGTATATCCTCCTATCCCCCCAATACTCCCTACCAGCATCTACCAGAGTACTTAGCCTTTCTACTTCCTCCCATACTGCCAGCCCACCACTCCTACTCACAGCTCTCCATCCTCCATCTATTCTATCCATCAGTATGTCCTGGACTATATTGAAGTCTCTACTCAGTATATCTACCCCAGCCTCTACAAGGACCCCACTCTTCTGGAGACCCTTCACTCAATCCATATGCTTACCCCATACAGCAGGGTAGTAACAGAAGTTCACTGTGACCAGCTCCCAACCTGTATGTATCCACTCTCCCCAGACCAATCTATCCCCCCAGCTCCTCATATCCTGTATTTTCCCTCTGCCTTTTCAGACCAGAATCCCAATCTTACCCTTCCAAACTACCTCACCTCCCCATTCCTTTGTCTATTCCAGCCTATCCAAATCATCCTCATACCTGATATCCTACAAGAGGAAGAGATTGGCCTCCAATCTCTTCAGCTAAGTAAAAATGTTCCTATATCAAGAAGCTCTCTATAACCCATTCACATTCAAAGAAAAAATATTAGTTGTACTATTCATAATGAAATATGGTGTGTTATCAAGTCCATCCCTACTGCTCCATATTCATCTCTCTCTATGGTATGTTCAGATTATGTTCTGTAGTCACCTCCTCCTCTTCAGCCCTCTGAGCCTCCAATCCAGCCAACAGCTCATTCATCTCTCCATCTGTCTTCTCCTCAAACTCCTCTCAGTACTTCAGACAGGCCTTCTATCAAAGCTATAATCCATAATACTTGGTCCAGCAGTATTTAGCCCTCTCACCAGCAATATCTATCAGCTCTGCCTCTTGCTCCTTATCTATCTCATATCCTTTCTTCTCTAGATATACTGTAAGGATTTCCACCTTCAATGCCATTACTACTCCATCTCTCTGCAGGATCTGTGCCCAATGCTTATTGCTCATTACTCTCAAGTTCACCTCCCCCAACTCTTCAGCTGTCAGATTATTCATCATCCTATACATCCAAAGTAGGTTCCCTACCTTCTTTCCTCCAGGAGTCACTGGCCTCTCTCTATCCAGCATCATGGTGTCAGCCCTAGCACTCGCAGACTCATTCTATACCTCTGGGACATCCACTAGTTTCTCCTCTTCAACTACCACTACTTGTCCCTCATTTGTCACCTCTGGAACTCCAAATTGTACTTGCTGGGCTCCCCACATTAACACATCCTCTACCACCCTGCTTCAGGAAGCCAGACCTCATCTGATAAGAGGAGTAGGAGTAGGCGAGTTCTCCTAGGCCTCCCCCAGATCTCAAATATACCATCAGTATATGGATCATTGCCAGTCACCTCCCTGTCCTCTCCTGTCTCCTTCCCTGTACTCCCACCACCCTTGCCAGCCTAGACACTCACTTTGGCACCCCCTGCCTCCACCATTCCACCTGTATCCTTCTGTGGTCTATCTTCTAGCTTAGTCAGCAGCTCCTTCTGTCACTTATGTCTCTGAGCTCTTTTCCACTACCTCTTGTCCACTCAAATCTGCTTCTCATCTACTACCTCCAAGTGTATTGACTCTACAAAAGCCTTCTAAGCCTTCACCTGCCACTCTACAATACCACTCAGCTCTTCCAGCACTTCTAATAAGTCCTCTTCCTCCTTCTCACTCTCCTTTACCCTCATCATCTTGCACAAGATCGCTCCCCAGACTATCACTGAAGGCCAGTCTCTTGTCTTCCTGGTAGCTTCCTTCTCTGCCAGCCAAATCCTCACATCAATATCCCCAGTCTTGAGTGAGATCTCTTTCCAGACTCTGAATCTGATATCTACTATCTCTCCATACTCTATCATAACCTCCTTGATTCTCCTTTTCATCTTTACTATCATCACTATGGGTACTTCTTTTACCAGCAGTTGTATCACCCTGGGATCTCATCTCAGACAATATATCATTGGAACACATACCTCCCCAACAGTCAATCCAATCTTCAGTGCCTCCTCCAAAGGCCCAGTCTCCTCAAAGCCCACCTCTACTCCCTCCAATCCCTTCAGAAACTTTACCAATACTGCTCCCACCACCTGCTTAGCAATAAACCCCAGCACCATTTTCACCATCACTGCTAGGCCCCAGAAGTACAGTATAATTATGAATACTGAGATTGATTTTTTGAATAATGGGGCCACCACCAGGCCCCCTGCCTTCTAAGTCCCAGCTACTCAGCAATACTATCAGTAGTCACATCTGGATTTTTTTCCAGATTGGCAGTCTCATCACTATCAGCTATCATGCTCACCCCAGCCACTATACCCCTAGCTCTACTGTCCCTACTGCCAAGGACTACTCCCCTATATACTGCTGCCTTCTCCATCTCTTTGTCTTTCCTCAGCCATTCCTTTAGCCTAGATGTCTGCCATCTCCCCTTCACTATCTCCACTTGCCCTCCCAGATCTCTGTTCTTCACTACTATCTCCTCTCCTTCTATGTCCTCTTGCCAGCAGTTCCCTCATACCTCCCTCCAGGCCAGGGCCTCTCTCTACATGCTGCCAGTTGAACACACTTGGACTACCCTACCCAGTATATCTCAGATTGTCTGTCAGTTACCATATTGCTAGTCTCTTTTTCTCCAAAAATAATATTGTAAGTACTTTTCAAAAATTGTATAACCTGAATGGTACTGGAGAAAGATGACTGATTCATCCTACTATCTCTGCTAGTATGGCTAGCTGGGTAGTCAGTGCTGCAATATTGGTATCTATCATTGTATTGACTATTGGTAGTAGGTCTATAGGGGTATATTCTCCTGAAGATTATTCTGTCTGATGAGGTTATAGTGCTATATAACTTGGGGTTACTTGATTCCTGGATATCAGATCAAATAGTCCTATAAGAGATGGTAAATAAACCTCTATATAGGTGGCTGGATTAGTTCTAGGATCTGATCTTCTTAATCTGTAGATCCTTGGTAAATTCTTAAGCCTATTATTCCTTATTGGCTATTGTCAGACTGGTATCCTGTAAAGTCTTCATCTGACTTCTTTCTCTGATGAGATAGTGCATCCTTATACTAACTAGATTCTTCAAAGAGGATATCAGATTCTGACTAGATAAATAGACCTACTTCTTGTTCAGCAGTAAGAGATGAGTAGCCTGCTCACTCATTCTCATATCTTATTATAGCAGAGGCATAGTATATAACTAGCCTATAGTAGAGTAAGGTCTTGGTAGAAGTATGATGATATCTATCAGAAGTGATCCACTTGACAGCTATCTCTCTTACTGCAAGAGGTGAGATATGATTTAGAAATTCCTGAGTAGCTATAGCAGTAGATTCTAAGGTCTTGATGATTCTAATATGGTCATAGAGAAGTTTATAAAACCTATGGTAGCTGACTATATTCTTAAGTCCTGGATGGAAAGTCCTAAAGGTCTGATATAGATTCTTATAAGCTTGGTCAATTACAAGCTGATAGGTCCCTGGGTCTGTGGTTTCCTGGTACTACCTGGTCCTAATGATAAGAGCTTGTCTGGCTCTGGTTTGGGGGTTTGATCCTAGAGAATCCACAGTTGGTTCTGGAGATTACTCTTATCTAAGGTTGGTCTTGTTCTAACTTCTCAGAAGTGTGTTCTTGGTGCTTTCTTGACTTGGTAATCTGCTGCTACCAAGTTGTAATAACTCTTATTTCTATTTCTCTCTGATTCTTTGAATACTTGGGGAAATAAGATATTACTTAAGGACTTAGTACACAATGTGTACCAAGAAACCTTTAGTTTGAGGAAGTGCTTGCTTAAAAATAGTTATAGTGACAGTACCTTATCTTTCAAAGGTCTTTCTTATTTGTCCTATCTTTTAAGAGTCTTATTCTTTACAGTATAGTATACCATGCCTATAGTCATTTTTTCTTATTTCTGGATAATTAATATAAAAATAATAAAATAAAAATCATAATCTAATAGTAAACTTTCTTAAATCTACTTCTATAGAGAGTTTTTTTATTATTATTCTCTCTCATATATTAAAATAGTTGAGTATAGGTATGGAAATTATAGTTATATAATACAATCTAAGCTACAAATTTAGTAAATTTGAGTAATATTTTTATAAAAAAATTAATTATTACAAATATAAGAGAGAATAATAATAAAAATCTCTCTATAGAAATAAATTTAAGAAAGTTTATTATTAGATTATGATTTTTCTTTTATTATTATTATATTAATTATCCAGGAATAAACTTTTTAAAAAATAGGTATGAGACATTATACTTGACCATTTTAATATATATATAAGAGAATAATTATAAAAAACTCTCTATAGAAGTAAATTCAAGAAAGTTTACTATTAGATTATGATTTTTCTTTTTTTATTATTATATCAATTATCCAGGAATAAATTTTTTAAAAGAAAAAATGACTATAGGCATAGGGTACCATATATAGACTGAATTCATCTTGGAATTCAGGTTCAAAGGATTTACTTAAGTCTTTGGGGATTTATATATCAGTCTCAGTTCTGACAGAAGTTATCTAGACTTCTGGAGTTTAGATAGAAATACTAGAGTTACTTAGATATTATTACTAAGACTTAGAGAAATATATATATATGGGAGAGACTTGATTCTTGTATCAAGAACTGAACTAAAACTGCTTTATTTTTAATAGAAACTGGGGGATATTTATATAAGTTGGTCTGCAATTTCTAACTAAGTATAAGTGACTAATTTGGTAACTATAGTGAGATTTGTGATTGTAATCTTTATCAGATAGTTTGTGGCAAAAAAACACTTTATGATCAAGACCTCAATTACTAAGCAATAATCAGCTACTATAGTAATAGTTGCTATAGTGCTAATTATTGAGGATAAGCTGGATATTGTTTTTCACATCATTTCATATCTTTTTTTTTTTTTTTTTTTTTTTT
>RBNI01002579.1:0-18075 GCA_003990745.1 Jimgerdemannia flammicorona | reverse complement strand
CTACCCCATCCCTATGAAAGACCACCTTGCCGCCCATTATTGCCACTCTCCCACTGCTCTGCTCACAGATCCTCATCACCAAACCCCATCGTCGGCCCCCCTGAGGACCCCAACCCACCCACCACCCATTCAGCAGATCCTCCAATAGCTCATCCCATCTTAACATCTTCTCCCCCAGCCCCAGCCACTGTCTCTCCTCAAATACAAAGAGCCAATGACCTGCCAGTCCGACCCATATCACTAGTACCCACCCTACAGTGAGCCAACTATTACCCACCCCACCTACAAGCCGAGACCTCAAGTCCTCCCATCTACCTCCCTCTCCCACCAATCTATGCCCTAAACCCAGCTGATTCCCTATCGCAGCCCAAAAGTCCCCCAGAACCTCGCACTCTTCTAGCCAATGTTCTGGCATCTGTACATAACCCCCAGCTCTCCCAACATCATAACACTCCTCACATTCAAATTGTCCTCCATCCACCAAATGCCCCGAATGGAAATTCAGCATGACATTCCTCCGCAACATTCTCCACCATACCACCCAGTACTTGGGGGGAAGCCACCACTGAACCTCAGCACTCTAAGACCATACACCGGCCCAGTCCCACTCTTCGCCGATCCCTACCCCCTGCCAGCCACTTGGCCAAAGATCCTGGCCAAGCCCCTGCTGGCACTCTATCCCTTCCCCAATGTCAAATGTACCAAGTGGGGCACCTCCCAGTAGCACTCTATCCCAACACCACATATTCGGTCCCCACACTGCCTCCCCCTCATTGCCTTGCCAACGCAGGCCAATTCGGTGTGCCCCATCAGCCACGCCCCACCAAAAGCCCTTAAACCTCAACCGCCGAATCCCATTCAGCCCCACCAACAAGAGCAGATCGCCGGAGGACCCCCGAGGAGATGTCCGCATCTCCCATACCTTCTGCAACAGAGGCACCCAGCTCCCGCCCCGCAGTTCCACAGCTCTTTTCAACCACCAAGCTTGCAAACAGTGCAACCTCTTAGGAAAGTCCACCAGCCCAAGACCTCCCCTGACTACCGGCCTTACAAGAGTATCCCAACTGACCTGGGACCTCCTCCCTGCCCAAATCCAATCTCTAGCCATCTTCATCAGCTTCTTCACTACCCATGCCGGGAAGTCAAGGTGATATGCCACATACCACAACTTGGGGAACCAGTATACATTCAAAATCGACACTCGCCCTGCTAAAGAGATATGGTGACCTCTCCATCCTCGAAGGGCCTCCCCCCAAGTGTTCACCCTGCTCTCCCACCACCTTTGTGGCAAGACAGAACCGTATACAGAGAGGAAGATGCCCAAGTACCGCACTGCCTCACCAGTAGGGACAATTGTTCCAATAACGTCTCCACCCACTAGCCCATTCCCAAGCACCATTGTCTCACACTTATGCTAGTTGAGCTTCGCTCCCAAGTGGGTCTCATACCATTCTACAGTCTCCTGGAGTGCCTCTACATCTGCCACATCCCCAAGTCCCACCACCATATCATACGCAAAGGCCCCCACCTTCCACACTATACCATATATAGAGAGCCCTGCCACCTTCCGGCGAATCCTATCCATCAATGGCTCCAGCGAAAGGGCATAAAGAATAGGGGACAGCGGATCCCCCTGAGGAACTCCTCTTCCCAAGGAAAACGCCCTCCCACGGTGACCATTACACATCAGAGCTGCCCGACTGCCCTCCAGCAGACTCACCATAGAGGCGCTAAACCTTGGGGGTACTCCAATTTGGTCCAACACCTTGCCCAGCCACACCCGCCATACACGATCGTAGGCCTTCTCCTGATCCAAAAAGACCAACCTGCCATCCAGGCCACAGGCCCAGGCCCCTTCAATCATACCATGAACCCATGCAGTCCCATCTCGTATAAGTCTGCCCCCAACAAAGCCCCGCTGTTCCTCCCCCAGCACCTGTTGGGCGACATGCTGTAGCCTTGTGACAATCACCTTAGTCACCATCTTCCTGTCCATATCCAGAAGCATGATCGGTCTCCAGTTCTTCCAGTCTTCTCTCCTCCCCTTCTCCTTGTACAATAAGGCCACCAGCCCGAGATCCTGCTCCCCCACCCACTCACCACTCTGAAGGACATGGTCACAGAGGGCAGCCATCTCCCCCAAAACTCCAGGAACATCAACCATCTTCTTCCAGAAGTCCCATGGCAGGCCATCCTCCCCAGGTGCCGTCCCTAGTTTAGTTGCTGCCAGGACACTCTGAATCTCCTCCCCCCACACTGGTAAGATCAAGTCCCCCAGTCCATCTACCGGTGGCGGCCCCCACTCTTCCAGTGTGTCTGCAATCTCTGCTCCATCAGCACCCCCTTCTCCCTCACTCCACAAGCCCTGCCATCTCTCCTTCAACACCCCTAGGATTTGTTGTGTGCCGCGAATCATATCCCCATCCACATCCAGAATCCCATCCCACCAATGCCGCACTCTCCTGGCCTTGAGAAGTCTCGATAGGTATCCAGTAGGCTGCTCCCCCTCCTCAAGCCCCTGCCACCATAGCCTAGCAGCCATGCCCCACATATGGTTCTCCTCCTCTTCCCTCAACACCTGTTGTAATTCCACAATCTCCAATTTCGCTCTCTCGATCCTCCAATCCTCCACCCCAACAACAGTAAGCAGATCCACCCAATCCATCTGTAATCTCCTCAGCCTGTTGGAAGCACACCTTGTCTGCCGCCTCCTCTGCCTCCCAGCCTCTCTACCAGCCTCCCCCCAATAAACCCTCGCAGCCTCTTTCAATCTCATCCAGCAGACATCCACAGGCAAACCTTCATGCCCCCAGGCCGAAACCTTTGCCTGAATATCCACCACCCACCCTTCCCACAACCCCTTCTCAGCCAGCAGGGAGGAGTTAAGGCGCCAATGTCCGGGTCCATCTCCACTCCCCCCAAACTGCCCCTGCCCCAAGAGTCCCCAGTGATCAGACCATGGGCACCACTCAACCTCCAATGTCTTCCAAACATCTGACCCCCAGCACTCCACCGTCAGAACCCAATCAATCCTCGTGCCCAAGCCATTCACCCAATGTGTATAGACCCTCGCATCCCCCCACCTCTTTCTGCCAATATCCCCCAATGAGCTCAGCGTCTCCACCTCCTCCCATGCCTCCAGACCTCCACGTCTGCCCCCAGCACTCCTCCCTCCATCAGTCCTGTCGAGATGCTGATCCCTAACCATATTAAAATCTCCACCAAGTATATCAACCCCTTCCTCCAAGAGAATGCCCTCCTCCAGCAGCTCCCTTATCCACGCAATCCTCTCACCCCTAGCCACCGGGCAGTAGCAGGAGCCCACCTTCACTGATTCCCACCCTGGCCGATGCCAATCCCCCCAGACCAAGTGATCACCCCAGCTCCTGATGTCTCCCAAATCGCCTCTACCCTTCCTCACCAAAATCGCCACCTTACCAAACCACGCCGTGGCCCCACCCCATTCCCTAGTCCACTCTACCCAATCGTCCTCATCCTCACATTGAACATCCTGCAGTAAAAAGAGATCGGCCTCCAATCCCTTGAGCCAAGTAAAAATGTTCTTACGCCACCCAGAGCCCCGTAACCCATTCACATTCAAAGATAAAATATTGGTTGTACTGTTCATAAGGAATGAATATATAAAGTGGTCCCATCCTCTACAAGTCCACAGTCCGCTCCTCCTGCACCAAGTCCAAGTCACGTTCCGCCACCAGCTCTCTCTCTCCTGCTTCCTGTGCTGCCAATGCTCCCAGCAGTTCTACCATTGCCCCATCCTCACGCTCCTTAAATTCCTCTCGATACTCCAGACAGGCCCCCCGCCAAAGCCGCAAACCATGACGCTCCGCCCAGTAGTATGTAGCCCGCTCACCAGCAACTACCCCGAGTTCTGCCCTCCTTACCTCATCAACCTCATACCCCTCCTCCTCCAGGAAAATACTCAGAATCTCCACCTTCAGTGCCTCCTCCACTCCATCCCCTCGCAAAATCCTAGCCCAATGCTCCTCAGGCATCACCTGCAAGTCCACTTCTCCCAAAGCTTCAGCTGCCAGATTGTCCATCACCGTGCGCATCCACAACAGGTTCCCCACCTCCTTCCCTCCCAGAGTCCCTGGCCGCCCTGCTTCCAGCATCGTAGTGTCGGCTCCAACACTAGCCGCCTCATCCCACTCCTCCTCAGGAACATCCACCAGCTCATCCTCGCTGACTGCCACTACCTGGCCCCCTTGCCCCACATCAGGAACCCCAAAGCACACCTGCTGGGCCCCCTGCATCTTTGCATCTACCATCAGCCCTCTCTTCGCAACTGGGCCCCTCCTGATAAGTGGTGGGGGGGTGGCATCCAACTCTGGCTCCCATACTTCAAAGGTACCATCCGCAAACGGGTTCTTGCCCTGCACCCCTCCAGCCCCTGCCTCCTTGGCCTCCACCTCCTCTCCTCCTTTCCCAGCCCAGACACTGGCCTCAGCACCTCCAGACTCCTCAGTTCCAACCGTCATCTTCTTCACCTCTCCTGTCGTACTCGCCAACAGCTCCCTCTGTCTCAAGCACCCCTGGGCCCGCTCCCACTGCTTCTTATCCATATGGACACACTTCCCACCCACCACTTCGAGATGCGTCGACTCCTCATACAGTTTCCAAGCCTTCGCCCTCCTCTCCACAGTACCACCCAACTCCTCCAGCGCCTCCAACAAATCCTCCTCCTCCTCTTCACTCCCCTTCACCCTAGACACCTTGCAGACAAAGGCCCCCCACATCAGCACCGAGGGCCAATCACTCCCCTTCCCCGTGGCCTCCTTGCCTGCCAGCCGAATCCTGACATCCACATCTCCCATCCTGATCTCCGTCCCCTCCCATACTTGAAAGCCGATGTCCACTATGTCACCGTACTCCACCATCACCTCCTCCACCCTCTTCCTCATCTCCTCCTTAGTCACTGTGGGCACCCCCTTCACCTGAAGCTGCACTACCCTGGGGTCCCAGCGCAAGCACCGTACCATGGGGACCACCACTTCCCCAACCACAACACCAGTCTTCAGTGCCTCATCCAGTGGATCCGCCTCCTCAAAACCCACCTCGACCCCTTCCAGACCCTTCAAGAACTTCACCGAAGCCACCCCAGCCACCTGCTTCGAGACAAGCCCCAGAACCATCCTCGCCGTCACCGCCAAGCCCTGGAAGCACAAGGTCACTGCGAACTCCGAGATCGATTTCTTGAGTAACGGGGCCACCGCCAGCCCCGTCACACTATCCGCCAGGTCCCCCTTCTGCATCGAGAACCCCTGTCCCCTCTGGCCATCAGCCGTCACATCTCCTTTTTTTTCCTGATTCGCCGTCATGCCGCCATCAGCAGTCCTGCCCCCAGCCACACCACCTCCAGACCCTACGCTCCTTCCCCCAGCCAGAGGACTTCCCCCCCTCCCAGGGCTCGCCTTGCCCTTCCCCACTGCAGCACCAGTCCGGCTTCCAGTTGGCCATCCACTCTCCTTCACCTTGTCAGCAAAACTCATGTGGCCAGACCCTCCCCCCTTCCCACCGGACACTGGCCCTCCGCCAGCACCCTCGCCACCCTTCGACCCTCCAAAGGCCCCCATCCCCAGGCCATAACCCCTCCCAACCTGCTGCCAGCCAAAGGCCTCAGGTCCACCTGACCCAGTATGCCCGTCAGAACTCTTGCTCGAAGACATATGTATAGTACCTTTCCTCCGCTTTGTGTCGAAAACTGTTGCTTGAAGTTTGTGTAACGCGAATTGTACCAGAGAAAGGTGTGTGTTCAATTGCTCAATTTATTATCATGTAAATCATATACTATTATACTCTTTACATATATATATATATATTTCTTTATTACCATATAACATCATATTTCCTATCAAAAGAGATTTTTGCTGATTTCTGAAGTGATAGTATGTTTAAGAAGGTGCTAGCAGATTTTATACTATTATTATGGAAATATATCTCTATATTTCCCTTTCCTTGAGTATAGATAATATTATTATCTCCTAGTTTAATAAATACAGAGTATTTAAAAGGCCCATATATAGAGAACTATTCTCCTTATAGTATTATATATTATATGGCTCCAGAATCTATTAGCCAGACATCATTATTATTAGCTATATTTGTAGTACATTTATAGGATATATAGCTGATGTCATTGCTACTTTTCATCAAGTGAAAAGTATTTTGTTGATCAGGATTTCTAGATAATGAGTTAGTAGATTTGGCAGTAGAACTATAACCTATATATATTGCTTATATAAAGAACATATCACCACTTTCATCAGTTTTGACAGTATTAGTATTCTCTTACTAGCTTCTGCTATTTCTATGATAGTTCTTTTTACTGCCCATATATTGTTAATACTGGCATCCACATTTACTTTTACCACTCTCCTTATCATTTTCTCAGTAATAACAATTGTGCTTTCTATATTCATATTTGCTATAGTATTCATAGTAACTATTATACTTAGTTGATTGGCTACTATTGTATTGTTGAGTTTGGGTTGAGTTTGTTAACTTTATTGTTATCTATGCTTTTAACCTCATTTAGTACTGCCATATCTACAGGATCCATAGAATATATTTTCATCATCATTAGTAGTATCATTTCTTTGATGCATTTTCTCATTCATGAGACTTATTATCATATGAGCATAATCTGTGAGCTTGCTACTTTCTTACATAGCTACCACTATGATATTATATATATATTTCAGGAAGATTCCTTATAAGAGCCAAGATATTATCTTCATTACTTATATACTATACTGATATACTTAAGGAATTCACCTGATTTATCAAATTATTAATATAACTGGTATATTTACAAATAGTCTCCTTAGATTTTATTTATAGATTGAATAACTGAGATTTTAGATAAAATTGATTTGATATAGATATTTTTACATAATGATTACATAGAATCTCCTATATCTTATAAGTAGTTATTGTATATATTATGAGCTTTATTTGGAAGTTTGATAATATAAATATAATCTTATATAATACTTGATAGTTATTTATTATATTATAATTTTGAATCAGTACTTGTGGCTTCATATACTCTATTAAGCTATATCTATATTTATCAAGAAGATTCATCATATAGAATACCCAGATCATATAATCTTTCTCATCAAAGATTAGGATGGACCTCTTGGCTATATTTATCATTATAACTAAGACTATATTTCTCATACCTATGGTTATACTTGTAATAGCTGTTATTACTGAAATACTTATGATTGACATATCTATTTCTATACTTATATTACTAGACTGGTCATCTGAAATTTCTAGTATAGTATATTTAAAGAGGTATATTTATATACTATAGTCACGTAGTTCTAGTGGGGCTCATAACCTTTATTATAAAGAGAGAGGCATTTTTATTGAAGTTATATATGTTACATATTTCATATATTACTAATGAATAATATAAATCTAATAGAATGGCATAAGTTACATATTGATATATTGAGTTGCCATTCTAATAATTATTAAAGAAACTAGTTGTACCTGGGCTTTATCAGTTATACTAGCTCTAAAGAAAGCTAGTAAGCCAGGAGAATTTGTCCAAAGACCCTATACTGATTATAAAAAACTCAATCTAGTTATTAAGAAGGATTACCAACCACTGCTCCTTATTAATAATATTCTTACAACTCTAAGAAATAAAGTATAGTATTATAGTATCTTAGATCTGTACTTAGAATTCTATTAAATTAGTCTCAGAGAAACCACAAATAAGAAGTCAGTCATCATTATCTCAGATAGAACCTATGTCTACTGGTGAATGCTATTTGGAATATATAATATTCTAGTAAGTTTTTAGTGAATGAAGAATAAAATCCTCTGCTAGAATATGAGAAGATGGATGATGGTTTATATAAATGATGTGATCATCTATAGCAAGACACTAGAAGAATATCTACAGTATATCTAGAAGATGATAGAAAAGTTAAGGAAGTATGGCTTATATATTAAGTCTAAAAAATATAAATTTATAGAAATTGAGATCTTCTACCTTAGTCATATCATCAACTAAGATAAAATATATACAGGCCCCCTCAAGATATAAGTAGTAGTAGTATATCCAAGGCCTACTACTATTACTGAAGTCTAAGTTTTCATAGGACTAGCCTCAGACTATTATAGATTTATTAGAGAATTTTCTAATATTGTAGACTCAATCTATGAACTCAATAAGAAGAATGTCAAGTTTTAGTAGACTGGTAAATAACAGAAAGTATTTAATAAACTCAAAGTTAGGCTGACTCAGACATTTATTCTGAGGAGACCTAAGTGGACATCAAAAATTCATTTTACAAACAGAAATAAGTATAATCAGATTAGGAGCAGTTCAAGCTTAGAGGAAAGATAAAGTAGAATATATTATTATATATTAGCTGAGGAATCTGAGGAGCTGAAATGGAATATAAATTATATAAGATAGAGTCTCTTATAGTTATTAGTCTGTTGAAAAGTTTTATTACTATCTTACTAGAAGATACTTCATCATTCAGACAGACTACTCAGCCCTCACTTAGCTACTGACCACTGAACAATCCAAAGAAATCTATGTCAGATGGATCATAAAGTTACAGGCCTATGATATAACTATTATATACTACTCAGAAAGAATTAATACCAATGTAGATACCCTCTTATAGACACTCTGAAGGACCTCTAACCAGTAAACCAATCATGAATATAAAACTCTATATTAGAATTATCACCTATCTGAGATAGTGAAAGATGCTCTAATATCTAAAAGAATGAATAAAAATAATTGTTAACAGAATATAGAAATAATTTAAAACTAACAGAGAAACTTTGAAAAAAGAAAAACTACTAGTTATACCTGAGTATAAAAAAGAATAAATAATGAAGTTATATATAAACTTAGCTATCTGGAAGGAATAAATATATATAATAAAGTAAGAAGAAAAATGTAATGACCAGAAATAGAGATAGATATATATCAGACAATTTGTCAAGATCTATAATAAATATCAGAAACAGAAATAAGATCAGTAAAATCAGACTTCAGAATTGGTACATATAGAACTAATACTATTTTGATCACATTATAATAAATATAATTAGCCCTCTACTCTTGACTTTGATGAAAAACTGATATATTATTATCATTGTAAACATTTTTACAAAATGAATAGAAGCAGGATTACTCAAAAAAGCTAATATACTATCAATTGTTAATTTCTTTCTATTGAAATTATTACATCTTGATAATGTGGCTTAAATATATAATTTTTAGAACTACATTATCATTTAACTATATCACTTAATAGTAAAATTACATATAATTCAGATTAATAAATAATACTCTACTCTTACTTTCTCTAGTATCTACTCTATATTTACAATAAAGGTTATAAGTCCTAGTTACTAACTAATAAGAAATATCTCTCTAATACTTTATACTAAGATATTAGTATAGATAAACTAAGAAACTATTATGAGCTTACCAAATATAGCAGATACAGATATCTTTAGAATAGATACAATAGTCACAGTTCCTGTAGCTAGTATAAATATAACCAAGAGGTCAATTTCTATCTTTAATAGTAAGGATTATACCATTTGAGTATTTTATATAAGTAATCTCCTGAAGAAGTATAACTTGGTAGTATATATCAAACTGCAGATATAGATACAAGATTATAATATACTGAGTATTATAAGAGATCACCTTCATCTTATTGAACTAGTAAATAAAGTTTATAATATATACTATATGTAATAGCCTATAATATATAAGAGACTCTATATAATTATTATATATAAGTATCCTTGTCAAATCAATTTTATTTAAAATCTCAACTATTCTATCTATAAATGAAATTCAAGAAGAGTATCTAATCATATCAACAATCTAATAAATCAGGTGAATTTTCTAAGTATACCAGTAGAGTGCATTAGTAATAAAGATAAGATTCTGACCCTTATATAATACCTTTCCAAGATATATAATATTATAGTAATAGCTATATATAAGAATAGGAAACTTATAAACTATATCTATATAACAATATGACTTATCAATAAAGAGATATATCAATGAAATAGTATTAATAATAATAACAAGAAAGTATTCTACAGATTATATAAATGAGGTAAGAAATGCCAATAAGATCAGAAATACAAGTTTACAAAAGTGTTATTACTATAATAAGTATAGATATATATATATATATATAATGACTACTATTATAAAAATAAAGAGAACAATAAAAATAAGTATAGATCAATACCTTTCTCTAGTATTATTGGGTTATATAAATTTTTAACAATATTTCAACATAGTCTTTAGAGAAAAGATAATAGTAATATGGTAACAAATAAGTAATCTGAGGAGTATGTTGAACAGAGTGACCCTAGTATATTTAACTAACAGTATATAGAGTAAGGCTATAGCTTGAGGGAAAGTCTATTGGGCTCATTTAGGTGGATACTAGGTTAGTAATAGTAGAGAGCTCAGTGCTAGAAGATAGAGAACTAAGAGAGTGAGCTTTGCTGACAAGGTTAAGGCTGAAGGTCAGACAGTATGCTTGGATAGTTTGCTGTAGAGAGATGGGGAGAAGATGAGAGCTATAGGGTCTGGGGGGCTGCTTAGAGCAGTATTGGTGACAGGACTAGAGATGTAGCAGCTAGGAGAACTACTGATAGGAGGGTGACTGTTAATCTGAAAAAAAAATCCAGATATAATAGTTGATGGAGAGTTTGGATTGAAAGGTAGCATGAGGCCTAGAAATCTGGCTGATGGTATAACAGAAATGATGGCAGCATTAATACTTTAGAAATCAGTGTCCAAACTCATTATCACTCTATACTTTTAAGATGTAGCTATTACAGCTAGACTAGTTCTGAGACTGCTGGCACAGAAGGTGAAAGAGACAGTCTTAGTGAAGTTTCTAAAGAGATTTGAGGGAGTTGAGATAAAGTTTGAGAAAGAGGATTTGATATTAGCTATACTAGATAAGAGAGTAGTAGTCAGAGGTATAATAGTATCTATATAAGATATCTGTACTAGAATTCAGCTAGTGGTTGCTAATATTTCTATAGTGCAGAAGAAAGAGGCCAGAAAGCTGATAATTGATACAGTCAAGGAGTTTGAGAATATTGTAAATATTGGGTTTTGGGCCAGAGTTCTGGATGAGTAATAAGGATGTTCAGATATAGCTAGTAGAGAAGGAGAATATGGGGAAAGAGAGAAACTGACTGATAGTACCAAAGTGGAGACCAGTGGAGTATAGGGTATCAAGAGTGAAAGGGTTACCTAAGGAGGAGGAGGACTTACTAGAGGTACTGAAGAATTTGGCCAGAGTAGTAGAGAGGAGGCAGCTGGCTTAGAAGGAATATAAGGCTAAGATAGTAGTGGAGATTATCAATGATAAGAGAGTACATCTGGACTGAGCTACTGAGAGAGAGTCAGAGAAGATAGCAACAGAAGAATTTGTTGGCCAGTATGAAAGAGCGGTATAAAGAAGTGGGGATCACTAAGGTAGATGGGTTGAGGACTAGTGTCTGGGTGGAGAAGATAGCAATATTATAAGAGAGAGGCCTAGAGAGGAGTGGGACTCATAGACAGAGTATGTTGGCTGAGAATGTAGTGTTAGGAGAAGAGACTCAGAACCTATAAAGAGTCCTAGCAATAGAGGAGAAAAGATGGGCTGCAGAATCTACTAGAGGAGAGATGAGATGAGTCAGTAAGAGTAAATACTCAGAAAGGCTCAGAGAATAAGAGACAAAGATTGGACTTAAGGGTAGAGATGGTTGGAAGTGAGAAGTTACTATAGAAGGCACTGATAAATATTGTAGCTAATAAGTTGGGAGATTGATTTCCATATTATTAATGAGGTATATTGAAGATATTATATAAGGTAAAGGAGTAATACACAAGCTATGAGATGAGTTGATGATAGCTCTACTGGAGGAAAAGAAGTACAAAGTTGATAAGAACAGAGTGGTAGTACTGTTAAGATTACTAATGAGCAGACAGCTTATCTGTAGGGCCTGAAGAAGGGATTGACTAAATGGTAGATGGTGTGTGAGAAATATAGGATATCTATAGAGGTCCAGGATAGGAGGACTGTCTGGAGATACTAGCAGGTCTAGATGCTCAGCAGAAAGAGGTAACTAAACTTAAGACTGAGAGGAAATTGGATATAGCTGGTAATAGAGTAAGTATAGAATTATAGATTGAGATATTTTACTATAAACTTTATTCAATATGAATAATATTACTAGGTTTTTTTTTCTAAATATCAATAAATTATAGAAGACAGTATAGTATCAGAACATTTTCTGCTAATTGAGAGAACTAGATATGCCTCTCTCCAGTACAATTCGTGTTACACAAACTTCAAGCAATGGCTTTTCAACACAAAGCAGAGAAAAGGTATTATCAAAATGTTATCGAGCAAGAGTTCTGACGGGCGTGCTGGGTCAGGTGGACCTGGGGCTTTCGGCTGGCAGTGGGTCGGGAGGGGGTATGGCCTGGGGATGGGGGCCTTTGGAGGGGCACAGGGTTGCGAGGGTTCTGGAAGTGGGCTGGTAGCTGGTAGCGGTGAGGGGAGGCCTGGCCCCCCAAGTTTTGTGGACAAGGTGAAGGGGAGTGGGTGGCTGGCTGGGTCAAGGGCTGGTGCTGCTGTAGGGAAGGGCAAGGCAAGCCTAGAGAGGGGGGGAGGTACTCAGGTGGAGGAGGTGAGCATAGGTGCTGGAGGTGTAGTGGCTGGGGGGGGGCTGCTGATGGAAGTGTGATGGGTAATCAGGAAAAAAAAAGAGATATGACAGCTGATGGCCAGGGGGGGCAGGGGTTCCCGATGCAGAAGGGGGACCTGGCGGATGGTGTGACAGGACTAGCAGTGGCTCTGTTACTCAAGAAGTCAATCTCGGAGTTCACGGCTATATTGTGCTTCTGGGGCTTGGCGGTGACGGTGAGGATGGTCCTGGGGCTTATTTCGAAGCAGGTGGCTGGGGTGGCCTCAGTGAAATTCCTGAAGGGTCTGGAGGGAGTGGAGGTGGGCTTTGAGGAGACGGGCCCACTGGAAGAGGCGCTGAGAGCTGGAGTGGCAGTTGGGGAGGTGGTGGTCCCTATGGTATGCTGTTTGCAGTGAGACCCCAGGGTGGTACAGCTGATGGTGAAAGGGGTGCCACAGTGATGAGGGAAGAGACAAGGAGAAGAGTAGAGGAGATGATGGCGGAGTATGAGGATGTGGTGGATATTGGCTTTCAGATGTGGGAGGGGATGAAGATTAGGACAGGCGATGTCGATGTCAGAATTCAGCTAGCAGGGAGGGAGGCCACAGGGAAGGCAGGTGACTGGCCCTCAGTGTTGATGTGGGGCGCTTTTATTTGTAAGGTGTTGAGGGTGAAGGGGAGTGAGGAGGAGGAGGAGGATTTGCTGGAGGCATTGGAGGAGATGAGTGGTGCAGTAGAATGGCGGGCAATGGCTTGGAAGATCTTTGAGAAGTTGATGCACCTGGAGATTGTAGAGGGGAAGTGTATATGCACTGACAAAAAGCAGTGGGAGCGGGCCCAGGGGTGCTTGAGACAGAGGGAGCTCTTGGCAAGTATGACTGGAGGGAAGAAGAGGAAGGCAGATGGGGCTGGAGAAGCTGGAGGGGTCAAAGCCAGTGTATGGGCTAGCAAAGGAGGAAAGGAGGCAGTGGTGATGGAAGAATGGGCTGCAAAGGTGCTGGGCAAGGATTCCTATGCTGATGGTACTTTTGAGGTTTGGGAGGAGGAGTCGGATGGCACCCCCCCCCCACTTGTCAGGAGGGGCCCGGTGGGACAGCAAGGGGCAGCCGAAGATGTTCCAATGCAGGGAGCTCAGTGAGTTACCTTTGGGGTCCCTGATGTAGTGAAAGGAGGCCAGGTGGTGGCAGTTGGTGAGGATGAGCTGGTGGATATTCCAGAGGAGGAGTGGAATGAGGATGCCAGTGTAGGTGCTG
Source organism: Jimgerdemannia flammicorona (assembly GCA_003990745.1). Classification (NCBI taxonomy): domain Eukaryota; kingdom Fungi; phylum Mucoromycota; class Endogonomycetes; order Endogonales; family Endogonaceae; genus Jimgerdemannia; species Jimgerdemannia flammicorona. The sequence continues at coordinate 4,090 of RBNI01002579.1, read as the reverse complement.
ATACTACGATGCTGGATGCAGGGCGGCCGGGGACCCCTGGAGGGAAGGAGATTGGGAATCTGCTGTGGATGAGCAATGTGATGGATAACCTTATAGCTGAGGTGTTGGGGGAAGTAGATCTGAGGGCCATACCAGAGGAGTACTGGGCATGGATTCTGTGAGGTGATGGGGTAGTGGAGGTGCTGAAGATGGAGATTCTTGTAATCTTACTGGAAGACAAGGGCTATGAGGTAGATGAGATGAGGAAGGCAGAGCTGATGGTTGTTGCTGGTAAAAGGGCTGCCTACTGTTGGGCAGAACGCCATGGGTTGAAGTTCTGGCAGGAGGCCTGTGGGGAGTATCGGGAGGACTTTGAGGAGAGAGAGGATGGGGCAATGGTAGAACTTCTGGAGGGATTGGAGGCGCAGGAAGCTGCGAAGAAGGAACTGGCTGCAGAATGCATCTTGGATTTGATACAGGAGGACTTGGGTGCAGATTTGTAGAGGAGAGGCTCAATCTTTAACATTATTCCTTATGAACAGTACAACTAACATTTTCTCTCTCAATGTGAATGGCCTTCGGGGAATTGGGAGGCATAAGAACATTTTTACATGGCTAAAGGGATTGGAGGCCAATCTCTTTCTATTGCAGGATGTACAGTGCGAGGATGAGGATGATCAGGTAGAATGGACTAGGGAATGGGGTGGAGCCACTGCTTGGTTTGGAAAGGTGGTGATTCTGGTAAAGAAGGGTAGAGGCAATTTGGAGGGAATCAGGAGCTGGGGAGATCGCTTGGTCTGGGGTGAATGGCACTGGCCAGGGTGGGAATCAGTGAGGGTGGGCTCTTGTTATTGTCCGGCAGCTAGGGGAGAGAGGATTGCATGGATTAAGGATCTGATGGAGGAGGGCATTCTATTGGAGGAGGGGATTGATGTTCTTGGTGGTGATTTTAATATGGTTCGGGATTTGCACCTGGATAGAACTGATGGAGGGAGAAATACCGGCGGGAGGAGTGGCGGTCTGGATGTGTGGGAGGAGGTAGAGAACCTTAGCTCATTAGGGGATATGGGCCGAATGTGGTGGGGCGACTCCAGGGTCTACACACACTGGGTGAATGGTCTGGGAACTAGGATTGACTGGATTCTGACTGCAGAATGTTGGGGCACAGATGTCTGGAGGGCTTTAGAGGTGGTGTGGTGCCCATGGTCTGATCACTGGGGACTGTTCGGGCAGGGGCAGTTTGGGGGGAGTGGAGATGGACCTGGACATTGGTGCCTTAACTCCTCCCTGCTGGCTGAGAAAGGGTTGTGGGATTCGTGGGTAGAGGACATCCAGACAAAGGTTCTACTCTGGAGGCAGGAGGGTTTTTCAGTGGCTGTCCATTGGTTGAGGTTGAAGGAGGCTGCGAGGGCCTATTGGGGTGGGGGGGGTAGAGAGGCAGGGAGGCAGAGGAGGAGGAGATTATGGTATACTTCCAATCGGCTGAGGGGATTGCAGTTGCAGTGGGCAGATTTGCTTACGACTGGTGAGGTGGAGGATTGGAGGTTAGCGAGGGTGAAATTGGAAGTTGTGGAATTGCAACAGGTGTTGAGAGAGGAGGAAGAGACTCATATGCGAGGAATGGCGGCCAGACTAAGGTGGCAGGGGCTTGAGGAGAGAGAGAGGCCTACTAGGTACTTGTCTAGGCTCCTCAAAGCCAGGTGGGTGAGACATCGGTGGGAAGGGGTCTTTGATGCTGAGGGAGAATTGGTACATGGTACGCAGCAGATCCTGGGGGTATTGAAGGTGAATTGGCAGGGTCTGTTGAGTGAGGAGGAAGGGGGTGCTGATGCTATGGAGATTGGTGATACACTGGAGGAGTGGGAACCGCCGGTGGTTGAGGGTCTAGGGGACTTAGTCTTGCCAGTCCGGGAGGAGGAGATTCAAGGAGTCCTGGTGGTGACTAAGCTGGGTACAGCACCAGGGGAGGATGGATTACCATAGGACTTCTGGAAGAAGATGGCGACAGTTCCTGGAATGCTGGGGGAGATGGCTGCACTCTGTGACTATGTTCTTCTAAATAGAGTGTGGGTTGGCGAACAGGACTTAGGGCTGGTGGCCCTGCTGTACAAAGATAAGGGCAGATGTGAAGATTGGAAGAACTGGAGGCCGATCATACTTCTGGATATGGATCGGAAGTTGGTAACTAAGGTGATTATCGTGAGGCTACAGAAGGTTGCTCAGCAGATGCTGGGTGAGGAACAGCAGGGCTTTGTAGGAGGTAGACTCATCAGAGATAGAACTGCCTGGGTGCATGGCATTATTGAAGGAGCCCGGGCCTGTGGACTGGATGGCAGACTGGTTTTCTTCGACCAGAAGAAGGCCTATGACCGTGTTTGGCAGGTCTGGCTGGGTAAGGTGCTGGACAGGATTGGTGTTCCCCCACAGTTTAGGGCCTCTATATTGAGTTTGTTGGAAACGAGTAGAGCAGCGCTGATGTGTAATGGTCACAGGGGTTTGGCATTCCCCTTGGGGAGGGGAGTTCCTCAAGGAGATCCACTGTCCCCTATCCTATATGCCCTCTCCTTGGAACCTCTGATGGATAGGATCCATAGGAGGGTGGCTGGGCTCTCGGTATATGGTGTGGAGTGGAAGGTGGGGGCCTTTGCAGATGATATGGTGGTTGGACTTGGATTGGTGGCAGATGTGGAGGCCCTTCGAGAAACAGTAGAGTGGTATGAGGTGCGCTCAAGAGCAAAGCTCAACTGGCATAAGTGTGAAACGATGGTGCTAGGGAACGGGCTAGTGGGAGGGGATGTCATTGGAACAATTGTCCCCACTGGAGAGGTGGTGCGGTATCTAGGTATCTTCCTCTCTGTATATGGATCAGTCTTGCCATGGATATAGTGGGAGAGGAGGGTGGACATTTGGGGGGAGGCTCTAAAAAGTTGGGGGGGCCATCACATCTCCCTGGCAGGGTGGGTGATGATTCTGAATGTATACTGGTTCTCCAAGCTGTGGTATGTGGCATATCACTTAGACTTTCCTGCTTGGGTGGTGAAGAGGTTGATGAAACTGGCTAGGGATTGGATTTGGATAGGCCAAAGGGCCCAGATTAGTTGGGATACCCTTGTGGAGCCTGTGCTTAGGGGAGGCCTGGGCCTGGTTGATCTCCCTAAGCACCTACACTGCCTGCGAGCTTGGTGGTTGAGAAGGGCTGTTGAGCTATAGGGTGGAGGTTGGGTACCATTGATGAAGAAGGTGTGGGAGATGAGAGTCTCCCCCTGGGGGTCCTCAGGGGATCTGCTCTCTTTGGTGGGTCTGAATGGAAGTCACCAGCTACGATATAAGGGCTTCTGGTGGGGAGTGGTCGATGGAGCACACAGGATAGGCCTGCGCTGGCATGGTAATGAGGGGGATGTGGTATGGGGTCCAGCTATGTGGAAATGGGACTGTCTGCTTCTAGGGGGAGTTCCACTTGCTGAGTTTGACATTGGAGATAGAGTAGAGTGTCAGTGGCGAATTGGCCAGGATCTTTGGCCGAGTAGTTGGCAGATGGTGAGGATTGGAGAGGAGTGGGACTGGGCAGGGATCTGGTCTTGGAGTACCGAGGTGAGGCAGTGGCTTCCTCCCAAGTTCTGGGTAGTATGGTGGCGACTGTTGTGGAGGAATGTAACGTTGAACTTCCATGCTGAGCATCTGGTAGATGGGGGTCAGCTGGACTGTGAGGAGTGTTATAATGTTGGGCAAGTTGGGGGATTTGTACAAATGCCAGAATATTGGCTGGGGGAGTGTGAGGTGTAGGGGGATTTTTGGATAGCTATAGGGGACCAGCTTGGGGTTAAAAGGAGGCCAGATGGAGAGAGAGGTCACTGGGAGGATTTGGCATCGAGAATTGTAGGGGGTGTCAGCAATAGGTGGCTTACTGTAGGGTGGGTTGTGGCAGTGTGGGTGGAGTTGGCTGGACATTGGTTATTTGTTTTTGAGGAGGGACAATGGATAGGGATACAGGAGAAGCTATTGAGATGGGAGGAGTTAGTAGTGGATCTGCTAATGGGGTGGTGGGTGGGATGGGGGCTGCAGGGTGGGCATCATCGCCATCTGGTGGAAGAGATATGTAAGTAGAGTGGGG
>RBNI01002578.1:0-18076 GCA_003990745.1 Jimgerdemannia flammicorona | reverse complement strand
ATAAAAGACCACCTTGTCTAACACTATCCCCACCCTCCCACCACTCTGCTCACAGATCCTCACCACCAAATCATGATGTCGGCCCCCCTGAGGACCCCAACCCACCCACCATCCAGTCAGCAGATCTCCCAATAGCCCTTCCCATCTTAATACCTTCTCTCCTAGCCCCAGCTGCTGGCCCTCCTCAAATACAAAAAGCCAATGACCTGCCAGTCCTACTCATATTGCTAATACCCACCCTACAGTGAGCCAACTATTACCCACCCCACCCACAAGCCGAGATCTCAAGCCCTCTCATTGACCTCCCTCCCCCACCAGCCTATGCCCCATACCCAGTCGATCCCCTATCTTAGCCCAAAAGTCCCCCAAAACCTCGCACTCTCCTAGCCAATGTTCTGGCATCTGTATATGACCCCCAGCTCTCCCAACATCATAACACTCCTCACAGTCAAATTGTCCACCATCTACCAAATGTCCTGTACAGAAATTCAGTATGACATTCCTCTGCAATATTCACCACCATACCACCCAGAACTTGGGAGGAAGCCACCTCTGTACCTCTGCACTCTAAGACCAGATACTGGCCCAGTCCCACTCCTCGCCAATCTCTGCCGCCTGCCAGCCACTTGGCCAAAGATCCTGGCCAAGTCTCTGCTGACACTCTACTCCCTCCCCAATATCGAATGTAGCAAGAGGAGTACCCCCCAGGAGCAATCTATCCCAGTGCCACATATTAGGCCCCCATACCACCTCCCTCTCATTGCCTTGTCAGCGCAGGCCAATTCGGTGTGCACCCTCAGCCACGCCCCACCAAAAGCCCTTGAACTGCAGCCGCCAAATGCCATTCAGCCCCACCAAAGAGAGCAGGTCTCCGGAGGACCCCCGAGGGAATGTTTGCATCTCCCATACCTTCTGCAGCAGAGGTACCCAACCTCCGCCCTGCAATTTCACAGCTCTCCTCAACCACCAGGCTTGCAAGCAGTGCAGCCTCTTAGGAAAGTCCACCAGTCCAAGACCCCCCCTGACTACCAGTCTCACAAGAGTATCCCAACTGACCTGAGACCTCCTTCCCACCCAGATCCAATCCCTAGCCACCTTCATCAGCTTCTTCACTACCCACGCTGGGAAATTGAGATGATATGCCACATACCACAGCTTGGGGAACCAATATATATTCAGAATTGACACCCGCCCTGCTAGAGAGATATGGTGGCCTCCCCACCCTTGAAGGGCCTCCCCCCAAATGTTCACCCTGCTCTCCCACCACACTCATGACAAGACAGAACTATATACAGAGAGGAAGATGCCCATATACTGCACCACCTCTCCTATAGGGATAATTGTTCCAATGATGTCCCCCCCCACTAGTCCATTCCCTAGCACCATTGTCTCACACTTGTGCCAGTTGAGCTTCACCCCTGAGTGAGCCTCATACCATTCCACAGTCTCCTGAAGCACCCCTACATCTGCCACAGACCCAAGTCCAACCACCATATCATCAGCAAAGGCCCCCACCTTCCACCCTATACCATATATAGAGAGCCCCACCACCTTCCGGCGAATCCTATCCATCAATGGCTCCAGCGAAAGGGCATACAGAATAGGGGACAGAGGGTCCCCCTGAGGAACCCCTCTTCCCAAGGAAAACACCCTCCCATGGTGACCATTACACATCAGAGCTGCCCTACTGCCCTCCAACAGACTCAATATAGAGGTCCTAAACCTTGGGGGAACCCCAATTCGGTCCAATACCTTGCCCAGCCACACTCGCCATACTTGGTCGTAGGCCTTCTCCTGGTCCAAAAAGACCAACCTTCCATCCAGGCCACAGGCCCGGGTCCCTTCAATGACACCATGAACCCATGCAGTCCTATCTCTAATAAGTCTGCCCCCAACAAAGCCCTGCTGCTCCTCCCCCAGCACCTGTTGGGCAACTTTCTGCAGCCTAGCGACAATTACCTTAGTCACCATCTTCCTGTCCATGTCCAAAAGCATGATTGGCCTCCAGTTCTTCCAGTCTTCCCTCCTCCCCTTATCTTTGTACAATAGGGCCACCAGCCCAAGATCCTGCTCTCCAACCCACTCACCACTCTGAAGGACATGGTCACAGAGAGCAGTCATCTCACCCAAAACTCCAGGGACATTTACCATCTTCTTCCAGAAGTTCCATGGCAATCCATCCTCCCCTGGTGCTGTCCCAAGTTTAGTTGCCACCAGGACACTCTGGATCTCTTCTCTCCGCACTGGTAAGATCAAGTCACCCAGTCCAGCCATATTGGGCGGCCTCCACTCCTCTAGCATGTCTGCAATCTCCACCTCATCAGCACCCCCTTCTTCCTCACTCCACAAGCCCTGCCATCTCTCCTTCAACACCCCTAAGATTTGTTGTGTACTATGTACCATATCCCCCTCAGCATTCAGGACCCTATCCCACCAATGTCGCACTCTCCTAGCCTTGAGGAGCCTTGATAAGTACCTAGAGGGCCACTCACCCTCCTCAAGCCCCTGCCACCATAGCCTAGCAGCCATGCCCTGTATATGAGTCTCCTCCTCTTCCCTCAATACCTGTTGTAACTCCACTATCTCTAGTTTCGCCCTCTCGATCCTCCAATCCTCCACCCCTTCAATAGTGAGCAAGTCTGTCCAATCTGTTTGGAGTCTCCTCAGCCTGCTGGTAGCACACCTTGTGTGCCTCCTTCTCTGCCTCTCAGCCTCTCTACCAGCCCCTCCCCAATAAACCCTTGCAGCCTCTTTCAATCTCATCCAGCAGACAGCCACTGACAAACCCTCGTGCCCCCAGTTAACAACCTTTGCCTGAATGTCCTCCTCCCACAATTCCCACAACCCCTTCTCAGCCAGCAGGGAGGAGTTAAGGCACCAATGTCCAGGTCCATCTCCACTCCCCCCAAACTGCCCCTGTCCCAACAGTCCCCAGTGATCAGACCATAGGCACCACTCCACTTCCAGTGCCTTCCAAACATCCGCCCCCCAGCGCTTCACCATCAGAATCCAGTCGATCCTTGTGCCCAAGCCATTCACCCAATGTGTGTAGACCCTAGCATCACCCCACCTTGTTCTGCCCATATCCCTCAAGGAGCTCAATGTCTCCACCTCCTCTCATGTGTCCAGACCTCCACTTCTACCCCCAGCACTTCTCCCTCCATCAGTCCTATCTAGACACTGATCCCGAACCATATTAAAGTCCCCACCGAGCACATTGACCCCTTCCTCCAAGAGAATACCCTCCTCCAGCAGCTCCCCAATCCATGCAATCCTCTCACCCCTAGCTGCAGGGCAGTAACAAGAGCCCACCTTCACCGATTCCCACCCTGGCCGATGCCAATCTCTCCAGACCAATTGATCACCCCAGCTTCTGATTCCCCCCAAGTCACCTCTACCCTTTCTCACCAAAATTACTACCTTTCCAAACCAAGCAGTAGCCCCACCCCATTCCCTAGTCCACTCTACCTGATCTTCCTCATCCTCACATCAAACATCCTATAGTAAAAAGAGATCAGCCTCCAATCCCTTGAGCCAAGTAAAAATGTTCTTACGCCACCCAGAGCCCCTTAACCCATTCACATTCAAGGAGAAAATATTGGTTGTACTGTTCATAAGGAATAATGTTATATCATGGTCCCATCCTCTACAAGTCTGCATTCTGCTCCCCCCGCACCACATCCAAGTCATGTTCAGCCACCAGTTCCCTCTCCCCTGTTTCCTGTGCCACCAAAGCTCCCAGAAGTTCTACCATTGCCCCATCTTCGTGCTCCTCAAATTCCTCATGATACTCCAGACAGGCCTCCTGCCAGAGCTGCAACCCATGATGCTCTGCCCAGCAGTAGACCACCCGTTCACCAGCAACCACCCCCAGCTCTGCCTTCCTTACCTCATCAACCTCATACCCCTCCTCCTCTATGAAGATACCCAGAATCTCCACCTTCAGTGCCTCCACTATTCCATCACCATGTAGAATCCTTGCCCAATGCTCCTCTGGCATCGCCCACAGGTCCACTTCTCCCAAGGCATCCGCTGCGAGGTTGTCCATCACCTTGCACATCCACAACAGGTTCCCCACCTCCTTCCCTCCTGGAGTCCCCAGCCACCCTGCATCCAGCATCGTAGTGTCAGCTCCTACACTGGCAGCCTCATCCCACTCCTCCTCAGGGACATCCACCAGCTCGTCCTCACTAACTGCCACCACCTAACCCCCTTGCCCCACATCAGGGACCCCAAAGTGCACCTGCTGGGCCCCCTGTATCCATGTATCCTCTGCCGGCTCTCTCTTCCCAATGGGGCCCCTCCTGATAAGTGGGGGAGGGGTGGCATCCAACTCTGGCTCCCACACTTCAAAGGTACTGTCAGCAAATGGGTTCTTGTCCAGCATCCCTCCAGTCTCTGCCTCCTTCACCCCCACCTCCTCTCCTCCATCACCAGTCCAAACACTGGTCTTAGCATCCTCAGGTTCCTCAGCTCCAACCAACTTCTTCATCACCCCTCCAGTCATGCCCACCAACAGCTCCCTCTGTCTCTTGCATCCCTGGGCCCACTCCCACTGCTTCTTATCTATATGGATATACTTCCCGCCTACAATCTCCAGATGTGTCAACTCCTCATACAGTTTCCAGACTGCCACCCTCCTCTCCACAGCACCACTCAACTCCTCCAGTGCCTTCAATAAGTCCTCCTCCTCCTCTTCACTCCCTTTCACCCTCGACACCTTACAGACCACAGCCCCCCACATTAGCATCGAGGGCCTATCACTCATCTTCCCTGTGGCCTCCTTTCCTGCCAGCCGAATCCTGACATCAATGTCATCTGTCCTGATTGTCATCCCCTCCCACACCTGAAATCCAATGTCCACCACATCACCATACTCAATCATCACCTCCTCCACCCTCTTCCTAGTCTCCTCCCTAGTCACCGTGGGCACCCCCTTCACCCGAAGCTGCACCACCCTGGGGTCCCATTGTAAACACTACACCATGGGGACCACTACCTCCCCAACCATGACTCCATTCTTCAGTGCCTCATCCAGTGGACCGGCCTCTTCAAAGCCCACCTTGATCCCCTCCAGCCCCTTCAAGAACTTCACTGAAGCTGCCCCAGCCACCTGCTTCAAGACAAGCCCCAGAACCATCCTTGCCATCACCACCAAGCCCCGGAAGCACAAGGTCACTGCAAACTCCGAAATCGACTTCTTGAGTAATGGGGCCACCACCAGCCCCATTACACCATCTGCCAGGTCCCCCTTCCACATCGGGAACCCCTGCCCCTCCTGGCCATCAGCCATCACATCTCTTTTTTTTTCCTGATTTGCCATCATACCACCATCAGCAGTCTCGCCACTACCCCCAGCAGTCCCTCCACTTCCCCCACCTCCCACCAGCGAAGACCCAGCTCCCTCAGCATCCCCAGCCTTCTGCTTCCCCTTCCCTCCTGCCTGTTCACTGTGGGCTCCCATCGGCCAGCCCCCAGCCCTCAGCATGTCCACAAAGCTCTACCTCTGCTGCCCTCCAGCTCCCCCACCAGTGCCTCCTCCACTACCCAAGCTGCCCAGTCCACTCGCACCACCAAAAGACCCCATCCCCAAGCCATGCCCCCTCCCAACATACTGCCAGTTGAAAGCCCCAGGTCCACCTGACCTAGTATGCACGTTGGCTTGCTTGCTGCTTGACATCTTCTTAGTATCTTTCTTCAATAAACGGCTTAAAAGTGTGTTATAAAAGTGTGTGTAATGTGAATTGTGAAGAAGAAGGACCCGATATCTTGTCACACCTCTCAGTTCATTGATATTCAAAGAGAAGATTCTAGTTATACTGTTTATATTGAATAATGTTTTTTGAGAGAAAGTACCCACTCTACAATTCTATACTTATTCTATTATCTGCAAGATCTAAGTTTCTCTCTGTCTTAAGCTCTGCTACCTCTCCCTGCTGAACATCTAGTACTATCAAGATCTTCTGACAATCTATATCATCTATAGCCTCTATCTCTTTTTTTTTTTTTTTTTTTTTTTTTTTTTTTTTTTTTTTTTTTTTTTTTTTTTTTTTTTTTTTTTTTTTATAGTCTCTTGGACTCATTCCTTTATTAATACAGCTATCTATCTCATATATAATAAATTAGGTCCACCCCTATCCAATCCCTCTAGAGGCCCCTCCTCCCTCTACTTCCTCTCAATTAAAGATTACTAGACTATTAATCACCCCCACCTATCCATCACTCTGTCTATAAATCTTTTCCACCAGATGGTGGCAACACCCACTCTGGGGACCCCATCCAACCCACCACCCTGTCAGTATATCATCCATCAACTCATCCCATCTTAACAAACTCTCCTGTAGGCCCAGCTACCACCTCTCCTCAAACACAAAGAGCTAATGTCCAGCTAGCCCAATCTATATAGCTAAAACCCACCCTATAGTGAGCCATTCATTATCCACCCCTCCCACCAACCTAGTTCTCAGATCTTCCCAGTGAGCTCTCTCCCCATCTGGTCTCCTCTTTACATCCAGCTGGTCCCCTACTACTATTCAAAAATCCCTCAGAATCTTATACTCTCCCAGCCAATATTCTGGTATCTATACAAATCCCCTAACTTATCTAACATTATAGTATGCCTCACATTCCAGTATGCTACCATCTACCAGATGCTCAGCATGGAAATTCAACATAACATTCCTCCATAGCATCTGCTATCATACTACTCAATACTTGGGAAAAAGCCATCTCCACACCTCAGCACTCTATCTCCAGACTCCTGCCCAATCCCACTCCTCACCAATCCTCACTGCTTACCAACTACCAGATCATAAAACTTGACTAAGTACCCTCTGACACTCCACTCCATTACCAATATCAAAGTCAATAATGAGAACACTTCCCAGAAGCAGTCTGTCCTATCTCCACATAGCTGGTCCCCACAGTATCTCCCCTTTATTACCACTTCATCACAGGTCTATACAGTGTGCTCTATCTGCCACTCTCTACTAGAAACCTTTATACTACAGCCTATTGCTTCCACCCAGGTTCACCAGAGAAAGCAAATCCCCTGAGAACCCTCTTGGGGAGAATCTCATCTCCCATATCTTCTACATCAATAGTACCTATCCCCCTCCCCTCAGTTCTACTGCCCACTTCAACCACCAAGCACTCAGGCAATATAACCTCTTAGGAAAGTCCACCAGTCCTAGTCCCCCTCAATCTACTAGTAATGAAAGGATATCCCAGCTGATCTGGGATTGTCTCCCAGCCCAAATCCAATCTCTAGCTATCTTCATCAGTCTCTTTACCACCCAAGCCAGAAAGTCTAAGTAATAGGCAATATACCACAGCTTAGGGAATCAGTAGACATTCAGAATTGAAACTCTGTCTGTCAGGGAGATGCGGCGACCTCTCCAGCCTCAAAGCACCTCTCTCCAGATAGTTATTCTCTTCTCCCACCACACCTGTGGCAAGGTCGATCCATATACTGAAAAGAAGATGCCCAGATACCTCACTGCCTCTCCTACTGGGACAATTGTCCCAATGACATCCCCACCCACTAACCTATTTCTCAACACTATAGTCTCACACTTATGTCAGTTGAGTTTAGCTCCAGAGTATGTCTCATACCATTCTATCATCTCCTTAAGGGTCTCAACATCAGCCACTGATCCAAGTCCAACCACCATGTCATCTGCAAAGGCCCCCACCTTCCACACCACACCATAAAGAACAAGCCCTGCTACTTTCTGCTGAATCCTATTCATCAAAGATTCCAATGAGAGGGCATATAGAATAGGAGACAATGGGTCTCCCTGAGGAACTCCTCTCCCCAATTGAAATGCCATACTCTAGTGGTCATTACACATCAGTGCTGCCCTACTACCCTCCAACAGATTCAACATAGAGGCTCAAAACAATGGGGGAACTTCTATTCTGTTCAGCACCTTGCCCAGCCACATGTACCAAATACAGTCATAGGCCCTCTCCTGGTCCAAAAAGACTAGTCTTTCATCCAATCCACTAGCCCTTGCCTCTTCAATGATACCATGGACCCAAGCCATCCCATCTCTGATAAGTCTGCCACTAATAAAGCACCACTGCTCCTCACCCAACACCTGTTGAGCAACTCTCTGTAACCTCACTACAATCACCTTAGTCACTATCTTTCTGTCTATATCCAGAAGTATAATCAGCCTCCAGTTCTTCCAATCCTCTCTCCTCCCTTTGTCCTTGTACAACAGGGCCACCAGCCCCAGGTCCTGCTCTCCCACCCACTGACCCCTTAAAAGAACAAGATCACAGAGGGCTGCCATCTCCCCTAATACCCCAGGGATCTGTTCCATCTTTTTCTAAAAGTCCCAAGGTAGACCATGCTCTCCAGGTGCCATATCAAGCTTAGTTGCCACAAGGACTCTCTGGACCTCCTTCTCTTGGACTAGAAGGATCAAATCCCCAAGGCCCTCCACTCACAGCAGCTCCCAGTTCTCCAGAGTGTCTCCAATTGTCTCCACATCAGCACCCTCTTCCTCCTCACTCCACAGACTCCGCCATTACTCCTTTAGCAACCCCAAGATCTGTTGTATACCATGTACCAACTCCCCCTCAGCATCAAGGGCTCCATCCCACCAATGGTACACCCTTCTTGCCTGGAGGAGCCTTAATAAGTACCTAGATGGCCTCTCTCCCTCCTCAAGCCCCTACCACCTCAACCTAGCTGCCATTCCTTTCATATGCATCTCCTCCTCCTCTCTCAACATCTGTTGCAGCTCCAATACTTCTAGTCTAGCTTGCACTAACTGCCAATAATCCACCTCATCTGAATTTATCAAATCAGCCCATTCCATCTGCAGTCTAACCAATCTATTGGAAGCACATCTCACTCTTTTCCTCCTCTTCCTCCCAGCATCCCTACCAACCTCTCCCTAGTAAATCCTTGTAGCTTCTTTAAACTTCATCTACTGGACATCTACTTGCAAGCCCTCCTGTATCCAGCCTAAGATCTTCCTCTGAATGTCCTCTGTTCAAGGGTCCCACAACACCTTCTTGGTCAGCAGGGAGGAGTTAAGGTACCAATGTCCAGATTTATCTCCACTCTCCCCAAACTGCCCCTGCCCTAATAGTTCTCAATGGTCAGACTATAGGTACCACTCTACCTCTAGAGTTCTCCAAACATCCAGGCCCCAGCATTTGGCTATCAGTATCCAATCAATCCTTGTACCTAGACCATTTACCTGATGCATGTAGATCCTCTTTTTTCCCCACTGCATTCTTTCTATATCTCCTAGGGAGCTATGGTTTTCCACCTCTCATGTATCCAGACTACCACTCCTTTCATCAGCACTTCTCTCTCCATCAGTTCTATCTAACTGAAGATTCTACACCATATTGAAGTCACCTCTCAGAACATCCACCCCATCCTCCAAGAATGTACCCTTCTCCAAAAGACCCTGAATCCATGCAATCTGCTCATCCCTAGCAGCTGGGCAGTAGTAAGATCCAACTCTCACTGACTCCCACCCTAGTCGACACTATTCCCCCCATATATGGTCACCCCAGCTCTTGATTCCACTAAGATCTCCTTTACCTCTCCATACCAAAATTGCCACTTTGCCAATCTAAGCTGTGGCCCCTCCCCATTCTCTAGCCCACTTCACTTGATCTACCTCATCCTCACAGTATACATCTTGTAGCAGAAAGAGATCAGTCTCTAATGACTTCTTTTACTCGAACCACTTAGAATGAGCTAAGCCACACAGACATCTTTTGGTAAAAGACAACATGTTTTCAAGTTTTTATTTCGAACATACTGGTGTACATCATGCAGCAGGAGTCTACCTATAAGGCACAATAAGTTTCAAGGAAAACCATCAAGTTTTGGTGATATGGCTAGTCAAGATTCCTCTAGCTTTGAGTGTCTGGAGAGGAGGAGGCCTGGTCTGGGTATTCCCAAGAGCTTTGCAGCTGCTGCAGGGGCTGGTGTGGCTGCAGAAGGGGCTGGTAGACAGAGGAGGACTGGTGGGATTGAGGCCTGGCATACAGTGGTTGGGAATAGGAGGGCTACAGCTAGGCCCATGGGGGGGGGACAGGGGGGGCATAGTGTTGACAGGGGGAGGGGTCAGGTAATGAGTCAGGTGATGGGTCAGGTGGCTGGCAGGGGACAGAGGTCTGGTGGTGTGATGCTGGGGACTGATTCTTCTATAGCTGAGCAGGTGGCTGGGGAGAGGACAGCTGGTGGCACAGCTGTGTCTGGTGGGACAACTATAGGTGTTTCAGGGGCCAAGGGAAAGGTGATGCTGGCAGCTGAGATAGGTGAGTTGGTGGTGAGGCCTTTCTTCTACAAATTGGTATCGACATGGGCGATCTTGGTGAACTTCCTGGGATTGGCAATGTTGGCAAGGGAGGTTTTGAGGCTGGTGGGAGAGGAAGTGGCTGGGGCAGAATCTCTGAAGTTCATCCCTTTGGCAGAGGCTGTGGAGATTGGATTTGTGGAGGAGGATGCAATGGTGAAGGCACTGGAGAAAGGGATGATGGTCAGGGGTATCCAGATTGGGATGGCAAGGTGCCTGAGGTGGGATCCATGTGCTGTTCAGCTGGTGGTGGAAGGATTGCCTACTCTGGGCAGACAGGAGACCAAGGAGATAGTGGTGGAGGCACTGGGTGGATATGGTGAGATGGTGGACTTTGGGTTCATGTTCTGGGAGGGCACCAAGTTGAGGAATGGCAACTGTGAGGTGATGCTGCAACTGGAGGGCAAGGAGGCAACTAGGTTGGGATATAATTGGCCTGAGGGAATTTGAATTGGGGGGCAAGAGTGCAAGGTGTGGAGGAGGAAGGAAGTGGAACAGGAGGAGGAAGAGTTGGCAATTGCTCTGGAGGAGAGAGAGGTTGCCAAGGAGCTGCAAAAGAGGAAGTGGGAGGAGTATGCCAAGGATTGGGTCTGGATCCAGGCAGATGGCAAGTGAAAGAGGTGGAGGAAAGGAAACTGAGAGTGTCTGCAAGCAGCCCTTCAAGGGGCAGCAGTGGAAGAGGAGGCAAGAGTAGAGGTGGCCAAGGATCAGATGGAAGGAGTGGAGGCAGCAGAGGTGTCCTTCTCCTAGCTGGGTGGTGTAGAGAACTCGGTACATGCACTGGTGAGAGGAAAGTGGGTGAATAAGGAGGAGGTTGGTGAAGGAGGCTTTGAGATTGATAATGAAGTGGCGCTGGAGACTCAGGTGGAGGATACCCATATGGCTGGGGCAGTGAATGTCCATTGGGAGTGCCCAGAAGCTGGGGAGGTAGTTCATTTGGAGAAAGTAGCAGAGGAGGATGAGCTGGTGGATGTGGCTTCTGATGTGTCAGCAGACAGAGAGCAACTGCAAGAGCTGAGCAGGACTCCCAGGCCTTTGACTCCTGGGCCCCTGGTGATGATGGCAGAGAGCTGGTATCAGGCAGTGCTTGAGGAGCTGGCAGAGGAAGACATCAAGGAAGTGGACATATTTTATGGATCTCAGGAGGCATGGGAAGGATTTCTCAATGTAGCGATGCAGGGGCCTAAGTTGGTGCCAGCAATGGTAGCTGTCCTTCTGGATGATGAAGGATATGATGTTGATGAAAGCAGGATGGCCAACATCAGGAAGGTGGCAGCAGAAAGAGTGGACCTTTACTGTGGCAGTACAAATGGTGATCAAATCTGGAGGGCAATTTACAAGAACCAGCAAGAGATTATTAGAGGAAGGACTGAGAAGGTGGTGACAGTCCCAGCTGAGCTTTGAACAATTTCCTTAATGATGATGAACAATCTATATATCTTATCAATCAATGTCAATGAGTTGTGGGATAGTGTTAAAAGATAGTGGCTTTTCAGATAGCTTAAAGTCAGGAGGTATGATGTGGTATTTCTTCAGGATGTTTGGGCTTATGGAGAGTCAGACTATGAGATATGGAGTAAAGAATGATATGGTGGAGCAGGTTGGAATAAGCAGGTGGGCATCTTGGTTGGTGTAGGCAAAGGTGAGCTGGCAGAGATAGAGATCTATGGTGACAGACTGATTTGGAGAAGACTAAAAGGAGGAGCAGGTAATGGTTTGACAGTTGGCTCGGTTTACCTCCCTGCAGTTGGCAGAGAGTGAAAGCAATGGATTGAGAGATGACAGGCATGGGATGGTCGAGAGGTAGTTGCTTTGGACATTCTGAGGAGAGACTTCAATATAGTGCATGATCGAATACTGGATAGGTCTGATGGTAGACTTTCTCAATGGCTTCAGGTGGAATATGACATAGGTTTGGTGGATGGCATTCATTAATGATAGGGGGATAAGTTGGGACCTTTCACCCAGTGGCATCCAGTTGAAACAGCACTGGTTGGGATGTGAATAGATTGAGTGCTAGTGGTGGAGTGCTGGGGCAATATACTGGACACTGCTGAGGTACATTGGTGCCCTTGGTCTGATCACTGGGGAGTGGAGGTTTGCGGTAGATTCCAAGCAGCAGGCAGTGGTGGAGGGTGTTGGTGCCTCAATGTAGCCTTACTCAAGAGAAAGAAGGAGAGGGACAATTTTGTGATAGTTATGAGACAGGAAGTTGTGCAATGGCAGAATGAAGGGCAGTTGATAGCAGAATGGTGTGGTAAATTCAAACATTTGGCTGGTGCTTACTGGCATGATATTGGAGAAGTGGCTGAGAAGGAACAGAAGGACAAGAAAAGGAGAGTAGAGAAGGGGCTGAGATGGCGATTGAAGCTTTTGGAAGGGGGGAACTTGTCTGGAGAGGTATGCTGCCAGTTGGCATTAGAGGTGGCAGAGCTGCAGGCAGATTTAAGGGTGTCTGAGACCAGGGTGGTAGATGGCCTGCTGGCCAGGCTGTAAGCTAGATGGTTGGAGGAAGGAGAGAGGCCGACAAGATATCTGTCTGGTAAGAAGAGTATGATATAGTTGGGCCTCAATATTGTGCAAAGATGGAGTAGAGGTCTCTGGGATTACTGACATGTTAGGGGAGGTATCCGGTTAGTGGTAAGCTCTTTGGCAGGATGATGAGGAGTATGCTGAGGATACCAGGCTTAGGGAGGACAATGATAATATGGTGACCAAATGGCCAGTGACAGCAATATCTGAGATAGGGGAGATGGTCATGGGGGAGGTATCTCTAGATGAAATATTAGAGGTACTGAGGAAGATGCAGACTGGTTTGTCTCCTGGGGAGGATGGGTTGCCCTGGGAACTCTGAAAGGAGTTCAAGACAGAGTTTGGTAGCTGGTTGGTGGAGATGGCTAATGCTGTTCTGAAGGAGAGTAGTTGGATTAGCAATGGTTCCTTGGGGCTAGTTTCCCTTCTATATAAGAAAAAGGGAGATCGATGAGTGTGGTGTAATTGGCAATCTATCATGCTGCTGAATGTGAATAAAAAGTTAGTGTCAAAGATTCTAGTAGGGAGAATGCAGCAGTATGTTGGTATGCTAGTTGGGGAAGAGCAGCAAGGCTTTATCATAGGGAGGCAGATCAGAGATAGTACTGCTTAGGTGCAGAATGTCTTAGAGAGCTATAGGAGCCAGCAAGTAGATGGCAAGATGGTCTTTCTGGATCAAGAGAAGGCCTATGACAGAGTCTGGTGGAGTTATCTGGAGGCTGTTCTGAGGAGGGCAGAGTTCAGTATAGTAGAGGCAGGGTGATTGATGGGCTTGGTATGGAGATACTGAGCAGCAGTAATGATGAATGGATAGTGTGGACCAGAGTTTGCCTTGGGGCAAGGGGTGCCACAGGGGGATCCTCTCTCCCCCCTTCTTTATATACTTTCTCTAGAGCCTTTGCTGGTGTGGCTGAAGGGGTAGCTTTCTGGACTGCAGATGGGAGATGTGGTCTGGCAGGTGGGCACTTTTGCAGATGATATAGTGGTAGGGTTGGATAGTTAGAAGGATGTCAAAGTCCTATAGGAAGGGGTTGGATAGTATGAGAGGCTGGCTGGGGCAAAGTTGAATTGGGGCAAGTGCGAGACAATGGAACTTGGTGCTGGCCTGGGGGGGACATGGGCAATTCAGATAATTGGTAGCCACAGAGAGTACTGTTCAGTATCTGGGTATCTGGTTCTTGGTGTATGTGATGGTCCTGACAAGAGAGTAGTGGTGTGGATTGATCCAGAAGCTAGAAGGTGTACTGATGGGTTGGTCAGGGAGGAGCTTCTCCTTGGTGGACAGGATAGTGGTCTTGAATATATATTGGCTACCCAAACTGTAGTATCTAGGTTATCATCTGGATTTTCCAGGGTGGGTGGTGCAGTGGCTGAAGAAGATTGTAGAAGGGTGGTTATGACGTAGGAGGCATCTGCAGATTGGGTAGGAGACTTTGGTGATGAGGACTTCCAATGGAGGCCTGGGGCTGGTGGATTTCAGGTGCCAGCTGAAGGTACTTCAGGGTTGGTGGAGGTGCCGAATGATAGAACTAGGTGAGGAGGGTTGGGGCAGGCTGGCCATGGACAATTGGGAGGTCCGGTTCTGCCCTTGTGGTGAAGTTTGGAAGGATATGTGGGGCTTGCTTCAGGTTGGAAGTATAGGTAGACTGTGGTTTAAGAGGTTCTGGTGGGGTATTGTAGAGGTCTGGCTGGCCATGGGGTTGGCAGGCCCAGAGATAGAGATGGGTGTGAACCCTGAGCAGCAATGGTGGTGACTGGGAGACCTTTGCATTAGTGGCCACAGTTTGAAGGAGTACTCTCTGGTTGAGGTGATGGAGTAGATCAGGTCTGGCCCTCTGGAGAGATGACCACCTGGTTGGTAGAGGGCAGGTATTGGTGAAGACTAGGAGTGGGCTTAAATCTGGAATTGGGGAGTCTTGGTGTACAAGATAATGCCACTCAAGTACTGGGTGGTTTGGTAGTGATTCTTGAGACGTAATGTGATGCTAAGCTATCGGACAGGCTGAATGGAGATAGATGGCTGTCAGGACTATGAGTGGTGTAATGAGGTGGATGGAGGAGTTTTCAGACACCAGAACATATTCTGGTGGCCTGCCTGGGTGTGGAAGGGTTTTGGCAGAGTTTGGAAGATTAC
Organism: Jimgerdemannia flammicorona; assembly: GCA_003990745.1. Taxonomy (NCBI): domain Eukaryota; kingdom Fungi; phylum Mucoromycota; class Endogonomycetes; order Endogonales; family Endogonaceae; genus Jimgerdemannia; species Jimgerdemannia flammicorona. The sequence goes on along the minus strand of RBNI01002578.1, from coordinate 3,076 downwards.
TGGGGCCCAGAGAGGTGAGAAGATCTGGCCAGTCTGGTGGTCAAGCACTGGCTGGTGGGGGAGATTGGTGATATATGGAGAGGTCTAGGTTGTGTTTTGGAGATCTGAGTCCTGATGGCAGTGCATTGGTGGTGGATTTTTGAACAGGACCCTTGGATGGGAATTGGAGAGATGGTAGAGTGGTGGAGGTGGCTTCTCCAGGAGGTGGTACAGGGGTGGTGGTATCAGGGAAAGTGACTTCAATCAGGGGCCTTAAAGAAGGTGCAGGACATTGTACAGCAGAGCTGAGGGTACCTGGTATTAGATGATTGTGGGGTAAGATAGAAAGAAAGAGTTGGCTGAAAAACTCTACTTATGTATATTATGTGATGTTAGTTGTGGTTTGTGATTAGTTGTGATTGTATTAGATAGTCCATAATAAAGGAGTCCAAGTAACTATAAAAAAAAAAAAAAAAAAAAAAAAAAAAAAAAAAAAAAAAAAAAAAAAAAAAAAAAAAAGAGATCAGCCTCCAATCCCTTAAGCCAAGTAAAAATGTTCTTCCATCACTCAGATTCCCATAACCCATTTGCATTTAGAGAAAAAATATTAGTTGTACTGTTTATTGAGAAGAATGTTTAGAAGTAGTATCCTGCTCATCCTCTATAAGTCTACATTTCTCTCTTCTTGAGCTACATCCAAGTCATATTCAGCAGCCAATCCCTCCTCTTCAGCCTCCCTTGCCTCCAATCCAACCAGTAGTTTAGCCATCTCCCCATCCTCCTTTTCTTCAAATTCCTCACAATACTCCAGGCAGGCCTCCTACCAGAGCTTCAGCTCATGATACTCTGCCCAACAGAAGGCAGCCCTCTCACCAGCAATAACAGCCAGCTCTGCCTCCCTCTCCTTATCAACCTCATACCCCTCCTCCTCCAGAAGAATTGCAAGTACTTTTATCTTCAGTGCCTCCACCACTCTGTCATCCCACAGAATCCATGCCCAATGCTCCTTGCTCATCACTCTCAGATCCACTTCTCCCAACTCTTCAGCCATAAAGTTGTTCATCATCTGACACATCTACAGTAGGTTCCTCACCTCCTTCCCTCCTGGTGTTGCTGGCCTCCCAGTATCCAGCATTGTGGTATTAGTCCCTACACTTACCATCTCATTCTACCTCTCCTCCAGAACATCCACCAGCTCATCCTTGCCAACTGCCACCACCTGTCCCCCTTTTGCCATATCAGAAACACTAAAGTGAACTCACTGGGCACTATACATCAGCATAACCTCCACCACCTTGCTCCCCACAGCTGGACCCCTCCTAATAAGAGAAGGAGGAGAGCCATCCAACTCCTCTTCTCAGACCTCAAATGTACTATCAGTATACAGATCATTGCATGGCATCTTCCTGGCCCCATCCAGGCCCTCCTCCTCATTCTCTCCTCTCTTACTAGCCCAGGCACTCACCTTGGTCCATCCAGATACTTCAGCTCTATCAGCATCCTTCTTTATCTCTCCATCCATGCTCACCAACAACTCTCTCTGTCTCTTGTACCCTTGAGCCCTCTTCCACTACCTCTTGTCCATATGAATATACTTTCCATCCACAATTTCAAAATGTGTAGCCTCTTCATATATCTTCTAAATCTTTGTCCTCTGCTCAACTGCCCCACTCAACTCCTCAAGAGCCTCCAGCAGATCCTCCTCCTCCTCCTCACTCCCCTTCACCCTTGACACCTTATAGATAAAGGCCCCCCACAACATAACCAAAGGCCAGTTGCTTGTCTTCCCAGTGGCCTCTCTTCCTGCCAGTCAAATCCTAACATCAATATCCTCTATCCTGAAAGTGGTCTCCTCCCATATCTAGATCCCAATATCAACCACATCACTATACTCTGCCATCACCTCTTCCACTCTCCTCCTAGTCTCAACCTTTATCACCATAGGTACCCTCTTCACCAGCAACTGAACCACCCTGGGGTCCCACCTCAAACACCACACCATAGGGACCACCACCTCTCCTATTACTACTCTATTCTTCAAGGCTTCCTTCAGTAGACCTGTCTCCTGAAAACCCACCTCAACCCCCTCCAGTCCCTTCAGAAACTTCACTGATATAGCTTCAGCCTCTTGCTCTGAGATAATCCCCAGAACTACCCTTGCTGTCACAGCCAAGCCCCTGAAACACAAGGTCACTACAAACTTTGAGATCAACTTCCTGAGTAATAGTACCACTGCCAGCCTCATCACATTATCTGCTAGGTTCCCCTTCCTCTTTGGGCCCACCTGCCCAGCCCCTCCATCAGCAGTCACATCTGGATTTTTTTCCAGATTCCCAGTCATGCCACCATTAGCAGTCCCCCCCCTACTCCTAGCTACTGCTCCACTAGCCCTTCCCTCCACTAGCTGAGGTCTAGTACCTCCCACTTCTCCTTCCCTCTGCTTTCTCTTCCCCTCCATCTATCCACCATAAGATCCAACAGACCATCCACTATTCTTCAACATATCTGCAAAGCTCCTCCCCTTCTGCCTTTCTGCTTCTTCTCTAGTACTACTACTACTGCCTAAACCTCTCTACCTACTTGGACTACCAAATGACCCCATCTCTAGTCCATATCCACATCCAACATATTGCTAGTCGAAGGCTCCAGGTCCACCCAATCTAGTATGTATGTCAACTTGCTTGTTGGTTGCCATTGCCTTAGTACCTTTCTCTAATAAACACTTGAAAGTATATTGTAAAAGTGTATATAATGTGAGTGGTAACTGAGAAAGGTGTCCGCCACAGCCTCTATCTCCATTCAGTACTCCTTGTACACTACCCACTACTTTTCCAGCCCCTTCCTTGGACCCCACATATAAGTAGCTCAATTATTTGCAATTACTCTAAGCACTACCTCTCTGTTATCATCCACGATAAGCCTCAGTCTCTAGCAATACTACCATTATCTCATCTCAGATTTTCCTTGGCATCTTCTTGCCATATAGAATTTCACCCCTGTACCTCTTGCTTAGTATCCAAAAGTCCTCCCCCCCCAGCTTCTCAGCCACTACATTCTCAAGCATTTTCTACAGCCACTTCTTCTCTTTTTTTTTTTT
>RBNI01002577.1:0-18080 GCA_003990745.1 Jimgerdemannia flammicorona | reverse complement strand
TTTTTTTTTTTTTTTTTTTTTTAGTCACTTGAACTCTATCTTTATTACCAGTCTATGAATAAGTATACATTATTACCACCCACTACCCAATCCCCATAGGGGAGCCCATCCCCACCTCCTCACAAATAAAGATCACCCTCTCACCAACTACTCCAACTCTCCCCCCACTCTGTCTACAGATTTTCACTACTAAGTGGTGCCTCTGACCACCCTGCAGTCCCCAACTAAGCCACCAGCCTGTCAAGGTGTCTTCCATAAGACTATGCCACCACAACAACTGGTCCCCCAAGCCCTGTCTCCTCCCATCCTCAAAAACAAATAGCCAGTGACTGGCCAGCCCCACCCAAATAGCTAAAGCCCAGCCTAAGATAAGCCACTCCTTTTCTACCCCCTCTACCAATTGATCCCTCAAGTCCTCCCACCTCTCTTGTACTTCATCTCCCCTACACCTTACCCCCAAGCGATCCCCAATAGTCTGTCAAAAGTCTCCCAATATTTCACACTCTCCTAGCCAATGTTCTGGTGTCTGTACATAACCCCCTTCCTGCCCTACATTATGGCACTCCTCACAGTCAAAGCAACCCCCTATGATAAGGTGCCCTGAGCAGAAGTTGAGCATTACATTCCTCCGCAGCATGCACCACCAGACCACCCAGTACTTCAGCAGCATCCACTTTCTCACTGTGGTACTCCAGGTCCAAACACCCTGCCAGTTCCACTCTTCTCCAATTCCAACTCCTTGCTAACTACTAGGCCACAGATCCTGGCCTGGTTTCCTTTGGCATTCCATTCTATCACCAATATTGAACTCAATTAAAGGAGTACTACTCAGTAGTATACAATCCCATCTCTACATTGCTAGGTCCCAAGCCACCTTCCCTTCATTCCCCTGCCAATGAATTCCAATGCAGTGCACCCCCTCTGCTATCCCCCACCAAAATTCTTTATATTATAGTTGTTCAGTGCTCCAAAGTCCAACTAATGAGAGGAGATCACCAGTCAAGCCTCTTGGTGATGACTGCCTCTCCCAGATCTTCTGCAGTAGGGGAACCCAACTACCTTCTCTCAACTCCACTGCTCTCTTTAGCCACCATGTTCTCAAGCAGTGTAGCCATTTTGGAAAGTCAACCAGCCCAAGACCATCTCTTGCCACCGGTAGGGATAAGGTCTCCCAACCAATCTGACTCCATCTGCCAGCCCAAATCCATCTCTTTGTCAACTTCATCAATCTCTTCACTACCCAGGCTGGGAAGTCCAGATGATAAGCCAGATACCACAACTTCAGCAGCCAATAGACATTCAAAATTGAGACCTGCCCTGCCAGAGAAAAGTGTCTTCCCCCTCAACCCCACAGGGCCTCCTCCCAGATTCCAATCCTCTGCTCCCATCAAAGCCTGGGCAGAACTGACCCATAGACTAACAAATAAACACCCAAGTACCACACTGCCTCACCAGTGGGGACAATTGTTCCTATAACCTCTTCTCCCACCAGGCCATTGCCTAGTACCATCATTTCACACTTGTGCCAATTCAGCTTAGCCCCAGAGTTCTCCTCATACCACTCCACTGTCTTCTTGAGCTCCTCGACATCAGCAAGCAATCCCAAACTAACCACCATGTCATCTGCAAAGGCCCCAACTTTCCACCCAATGTCAAAGACAGAGAGCCCCACTATCCTCTACCTAATTCTGTCCATTAGGGGTTCCAGGGAAAGAGCATACAGAATGGGGGACAGTGGGTCCCCCTGGGGCACCCCCCTACCCAAGGGGAATGCTACCCCTCTATGTCCATTATATATAAGTACAGCTCTACTCCCTTCTAGTAGGCTGATCATTGCTGACCAGAATTGGCATGGAACCCCTGTTCTATCCAATATCTTCACCAGCCAGATATATTGTACCCAGTCATAAGCCTTCTCCTGGTTCAAGAAGACTAGATGCCCATCCAGTCCACAGGCTCTTGCCCCTTCAATAACTCCATGTACCTAAGCTGTGCTATCCCTAATGAGCCAACCACCCACAAATCCCCTCTGCTCAACACCCACGACTTGCTGGGCCACCTTCTATAGTCTTGCAACCACCACCTTAGTCACCAACTTTCTGTCCATATCTAGCAACATTATTGGTCACCAGTTCTTCCAATCCTCATGCCTTCCTTTGTTCTTATAAAGCAGCATCACCAGCCCAAGATCCTGCTCTCCCACCTATCTCCCTATCTGTAGGATAAAGTCACACAATGCTGTCATCTCTCCCATCACACCTGGGACTCCAACCATTCACTTCCAGAAGTCCTAGGGCAGACCATCCTCCCCAGGTACCATACCTAGTATTGTTGTGGCAAGAACCTGGTAGATCTCATCCTCCTGTACAGGCATTACCAGATCACCTAGCCTCTCTACTTGTGGTGGGTGCCAATCCTCCAATGTTCAGTCAATGGCAGCAGCATCTGCCCCACCCTCCTCCTCACTCCACAATCCACTCTATCACTCCTTCAACGATTCAAGAATGTCCTGTACACCATACACTAGTATACCATCTGAGTCAAGCACCCCTTCCCACCATTACTGTACCCTTCTTGCTCTAAGGGCCCTCATAAGAAACTTGGAAGGCCTCTCCCCTTCCTCCAGATCCTGCCAATGAAGCCATGCTGCCAAGCTTTGTACTCTTTTTTTTTTTTTTTATAGTCACTTGGACTCCATCCTTTATTAATACACTTTTCTATCCTCTATATAGTACACAGTGCCCCACCCCTCCTAGGGACTCCTCTCTCCCCCAAGCTTTGTACCCTTATCTCTTTCTCTTCCCTCAGCATCTGTTGTAGTTCCCCAACCTCTATCTTTACCCTCATTAATCTCCAATCTTCTTCTCCCTCCAACATTGCCAGCCTCACCCACTCCTCCAGGAGCCTAGCCAATCTAGTAGAAGCCCAATGCACTCTTCACCTTCTCTGCTTCCCTGCCTTCTTGCAAGCCTCACTCCAGTATATCTTGGCCATCTCCTTCATCCTCATCCACCGAACCCCAACTGAGACACCTTCCTACCACCAGTTCTCTACCCTCAGCTGAATGTCTTTAGCCCACTCATCCCACCAGGTTTTATCATCTAACAAAGAGGAATTTAGGTACTAATTTTCAGGCCCATCCTTACTTCCCCCAAAGCACCCCTGTCCTAAAAGCCCCCAGTAATCTGACTATGGACATCATTCTACCTCCAGTGACTTCCAAACATATAGGTTCCAGCAACTGGCTGTCAGAATCTAGTTGATCCTTGTCCCCAGGCCCCCTGCCCAATGCATATAAATCCTTCTATCTCCCCAGTACTCCTTACCAGTATCTACCAGCACACTTAGTCTTTCTACTTCCTCCCATGCTGCCAGCCCTCCACTCCTGCTCTCAGCACCCCATCCTCCATCTGTTCTATTCATCAGTATATCCCGAACTATATTGAAATCTCCCCCAAGCATATCCACCTCAGCCTCTGTAAGGATCCCACTCTTCTGGAGACCTTTCACCCAATCTACATACTCACTCCATACAGCAGAGCAGTAACAGGAGCCAACAGTAACTGGCTCTCAGCCTGTATGAATTCACTTATCCCAGACCAGTCTCTCCCCCCAGCTCCTCACATCCCTTATCTCTCCTCTGCCTTTCTAAATCAGAATCCTGACCTTGCCCTTCCAAATCACCACACCTCTCCATTTCTTTGTCCATTCCATCCTATCAGAATCATCCTCACATCTGACATCCTGCAAGAGGAAGAGATCGGCCTCCAATCCCTTCATCCAAGTAAAAATGTTCCTATGTCTAGCAGCACCCCATAACCCATTCATGTTTAAAGAAAAAATATTGGTTGTACTGTTTATAATGAAATACATTATGTTATCAATCAATCTCTACTACTCCATGTTCATCTCCTCCTGTGCCATGTCCAGATTATGTTCTGCAGTCACCTTCTCCTCTTCAGTCCTCTGAGCCTTCAATCCAGCCAGCAGGTTGTTCATCTCCCTATCTGCCTTCTCCTTGAACTCCTCCCTGTATTCTAGGCAGGCCTCCTGTCAGAGCTACAATCCATGACACTTGTTCCAGCAGTATTCAGCCCTCTCCCCAGCAACAACTACCATCTCTGCCTCTCTCTCCTTATCCACCTCATACCCTTCCTCCTCCTCCAGATATACCACAAGAATTTCTGCCTTCAATGCCTTCATCACTCCATCTCCCTGCAGTATTCATACCCAATACTCATCACCCATCACTTGTAAGTCCACCTCTCCCAACTCTTCTGCTGCCAGGTTATTCATCATCTGGCACATCCAAAGTAGGTTCCCTACCTCCTTCCCACCCAGAGTCGCTGGCCTCCCTCTATCCAGCATTATGGTGTCAGCTCCAGTGCTTACAAACTCATCCCATACCTCTAGGATATCCACCAGTTCCTCCTCTCCAGCTGCCACTACTTGTCTCCTGTTTGCCACCTCCAGCACTCCGAATTGCACCCTCTGGGCCCCCTGCATTGGCACATCCTCCACCATCCTGTTTCAGGAAGCTGGGCCTTGCCTGATAAGAGGGGTTGGGGTAGGGGAGTCCTCCCAGTCTACCTTCCAAACCTCCAGTATACCATTAGTATATAGGTCATTACCAGGCTTCTCCTTATCCTTTCCTGTCTTCTTCCCAGCCTTCCCACCCCCCTCGCCAGCCCAGACACTTGCTTTGGCCCCCTCTGTGCTCTTCATCTTACTTGCATCCTCCAGTGGTCTGTTTTCCAGCTTAGCCAGCAGCTCCTTCTGTCTCTTATGCCCCTGAGCCCTTTCCCACTACTCCTTGTCCACTTGAATCTACTTTCCATCTACCACCTCTACCTTGTCACCTTGCATAAGATCACTCCCCAGACCATCACTGAAGGCCAGTCTCTTGCCTTCCCAGTAGCTTCTTTCCTAGCCAGCTGAATCCTCACATCCACATCTCCAGTCCTGAGTGAGGTCCCTTCCCAGACCCTGAATCTGATATCCACCATCTCTCCATATTCTGCCATGACTTCCTCAACTCTCCTTCTCATCTCCACTACTATCACCATAGGCACTCCTTTCATCAGCAGTTGGACCACCCTGGGATCCCACTTCAGGCAATGTACCATTGGCTCCCCAACTACCAATCCAACCTTCAGTACCTCCTCCAGTGACCCAGCCTCCTCAAAACCCACCTCCACTCCCTCCAGTCTCTTCAAAAACTTCACTGATGTGGCTTCTGCTATCTGCTTAGCAATAAGCCCCAGCACCATTTTTGCTATCACTGCTAAGCCTTGGAAGTACAGTGTAACTGCAAATGCTGAGATCGATTTTTTGAGTAATGGGGCCACTACCAGGCCCATCATGCCATCTGCCAAATTCTCTTGTCTTCCAAGCCTCAGCCACTCAGCCTTGCCATCAGCCATCATATCTGGATTTTTTTCCAGATTGTCAGTCCTGTTGCCATCAGCACACTCCCCCCAGCCACTACTCCCCCAGCTCTACTGCCCCCCCTTCCAAGGGCTACTCCCCCACACATTGTCACCTTCTTGGTCTCCTTGCCTCTCCTCAGCCAGCCCTCCAGCCCTGATGTCTACTGTCTCCCCTTCACCATCTCCATAAAGCTTGCCCTCTCAGACCAAGGGTCTCTACCACTACCTCCACCCCTTCTATATCCACCCACCAGTAGCCCCCTCATGCCCCCCCCCAGGCCTGGGCCCCTCCCCACCTGCTGCCAGTCGAAAGTGCTTGGGCCACCCTGCCCAATATGTACCTCAGATTGCCTGTCAGTCACTATGTTGTTAGTCTCTTTTCTCCAAAAATGATATTGTAAGTACTTTCCAAAGGTTATGTAACCTGAATGGTACTGGAGAAAGATATGATATCTTTACTCTCTCTAATCTCTTTAGAAACTTCACTGATGCTGCTCCAGCCATCTGCTTAGTAATAAGTCTCAGCATCATTTTTGCTATCACTGCTAGAACAGTATAACTATAAACTCTGAGATTGACTTTTTGAGTAACAGGGCCACTACTAAGCCCATCATATCATCTGCCAAATATCCCTATCATCTAAGCCCCAACTGCTCAGCTCCACTATCAGCAGCCATATCTGGATTTTTTTCCAGATTGGTAGTCCTATTGCCATTAGCCATCACATTTACTCTAGCTACTATACCTCCAGCTCTACTGCTCCCACTACCAAGGACTACTCCTCTATATACTGCTGCCTTCTCCATCTCCTTACCTTTCCTCAGTCATCCCTCTAGTCCAGATACCTGCTATCTCCTCTTTACCATTTCTGCAAAGCTCACCCTTTCAGACCCCTGTCCTCTACTACTGCTTTCTCCCCTTCCACATCCACCTACCAGCAGCCCCCTTATATTTCCCTCCAGGCCAGAGCCCCTCCCCACATGCTGCCAGTTAAACATACTTAGGTCACTATACCCAGTATGTACCTCAGATTGTCTGTTGATTGCTATGTTGCTAGTCTCTTTTCTCCAAAAATGATATTGTAAGTACTTTCCAAAGGTTGTATAATCCAAATAGTACTAGAGAAAGATGTCTATTCTGCCAGTCTCTCTGATACTCTTGACTATAGTATAGTAATTCATATTGATGATAATGGTTTTCAGCATTGTATCAAGAAAGTAGAGATGGAAAATATCAATAATGGATAGGTTTTCACTAAGATAATTAGAAAGGACAGAGTATTTTAAGAGAATATATTTTGTATATTTGAGATATATAAAGACAGGAATATCAGATAAGGCTTATTTTTTATTCTTTTCTTTACTAGAGTTACTATTGTCTAATTCAGTAATTGGCACTATTGATGATTTGTTTTTGCCTGTTGATAATTTGTTTTTGCCTGTTGATTTGGATTTGTTTTTATCTGTTAATGATTTGTTTTTACTCTCCTTTAGTCTTCCTCTCTTTCATTTGATAGTTTTATTGATATTCTGTATTATCTGTTTTTCTTTTCCTTTACTAAAGAACTTATCAACATATTCATCAATATATTTATCAACTAATTCATCATCATCAAGATCTTCAAAGTTGTTAAGTTGCTTGTTATCAGTTTTATCAGTTTTATCAGTTTCATCAATTTTGTCATATTGAAACATATTGATTTTATTATTGGTTTCATCATGTTAGGACATGTGTGAGGTGATAAAGATTATACAAGATGAGTGGGCTTTCATTCTTTTTATTAGTTACTATATTCTTTGATGTAGACATAGAAGATACCAAACCAATCTACTAAAAAGCAAGACCAATTCTACAGGCCTACTATGAATAGCTTAGAGAAGAAATCAAGCAGATAGAAGAAGTCAGTATCATCAAAGAAGTCAGTAGTTCTTAGACTTCACCAGTTATACTGACTCTGAAGAAAGGAAGCAAACTAGGAGAATTTACTCCAAGACACTATACTGATTACATAAAGCTCAATCTAGCTACTAAGAAGGATTACCAATTATTGCTCCTCATCAGTAACATCCTTGTGATCTTGAGAGATGAAGCACAATATTATAGTACTTTAGATTTATATTCAAATTAGCCTCACAGAAGTAGCAAGTGAGAAGTCAGTCTTCATCACTCTAGATAGAACTTATATCTATCTACAAATGCTATTCAGAATGTGCAATATACCAGTAAGCTTCTAGCAAATGATGAACAAAATCTTCTACTATAATATGGGAAGATAGATGATAGTTTACATAGATGATATTATCATCTATAGTAAAACAGCTAAAGAACATTTGTAGTACATCCAGCAGATGATAGAGAAGCTAAGGAAGTATGGCCTATATATCAAGTCTAAGAAGTACAAGTTTACAAAAATTGAGATCTCTTACCTTAGCTATATTATTAACTGAGATAGAATATATATAGATCCTCTCAAGATTTAAGCAGTAGTAGTATATCTAAGACCCACTACTATTACTGAAGCCTAAGCCTTCATAAGACTTATCTCATACTACTATAGATTTATCAAAGGATTCTCCAATATCATAGGACCAATCTATAAACTTAACAAGAAGGATATCAAGTTCCAATAGACAGATAGATAACAAAAGGTATTTGATGAACTCAAGATCAGGCTGACCCAAGCACCCATCCTCAGAAGACCTGATTGGACTCAAGAATTCATTCTGCAGACAGATGTAAGTATTGTAATAGTGATCTTAAAATGATGACATCAGCATAAGAGACAGCAATTCCTTGTAAGCCACCAGATCAAAGTACAAGAAGGTCATATGGTATGACTTACTCAGACTATGAGATGAGTAATGATGACCAACTGTAAGTCATTGTGACCACAGTACAGGCATCTTGAGGAATATAAAAGAAGGATCAAGGAACTGCAGTAGCAGTAACTCAACAAGACCCACTAATCCCAAAATAGCTCAAAGACTTACTACAAACAAAATACCTGCTGCTCACTAAATCTCAAGGTCAAGGAACCACCAAGGTACCTCAGTCAAAGAAATAATATTCCAAGACATCAGAAGAGCCATGAGGACCTACACAAGAAGGACTCCTAGCCTCAACCTGGGTACTAGAGATCCTTATCACTTTATTCTCTACTACTATAAAATGGAAACAAGGATCACTATTGCTACTGAATGCCTCCAAATATAGCAGGAGTATGAAATAGGAAACTTTCTCTGCTGAAAGTTCCCACAGGTCAGCCCTCAAGAGTTAAAAGATACCACTCCTATAGATATATATGAAATAAAGATAGCTAAGAAGATTCATCAGATCTTCAGACATGCACCATGGTCAATCTCCAACTTGGAGTATATTAGAGTCTCAGACTTCAGAGATCTGTCAGCCTACTGTATCAATATATTAGAAGCCAGAGTGGCTACAGAAGTCCAGTCTACTATCATTCTCAATAGTGATGAAGTAGAAGACTTCTGGTATCCTATCCTCCAGGACAACCCAGATCAATTCCTGCAAGGATTGATCTCAGTATTCCAAGGTCCAAGCATCCAGATTAGATCTCCCCAAGACCCCACATTTGTTCCTTATTTTGTAGAAGAGAATCTCATAGACTGAAGAGCTCCAGACCTCCTCACTCTCTCTGCTACCACTGAATGTAATGATGTCATTGGTGATGATGTCATCCTATACAATATATATAAAACAAATAATCTATATGATGAGACCAAAACATTCACAGATCTTATCTCCTTCAGCAATAATGAGGATAAAGCCCCCATGGTCCTGAACATTCTACTCTAAGTCCCTTAGTTACACTGAATTATGCCAGTATTCTTTTCCTATATAACAGCTGTTCCTTCACTGGCATTCTGACCTTGTGTGACTCAGAATTATTCTAATATCCTTTTTCTATATCACTAAAATTATACCAGCATTCTGAACCTGTACAACCATCTATATCAATACTGGAACTTGGCAGTTTTCTGTATTCCAGCATTTTATTTAGTTATTGAAATTTATATTTAACTTTATATCTTAGTAACTATTGAATTATATTTTGTATAAATACTTCTCTTATTTCCTTCAAAATAAAGTTAGTCTACTTAGTGCAATATATATAATTTCTTGCAAGCAATCTAAAAGAGATAATAAGACAGTTTAAAGATAAGAAGTTTGAGAACTATAAGATCTTAGGAAGGCACTCTAATAAGAACTTACTTATAACAAACTTAAGTTAGTCTAAGAGATATATCTTGAAGAGAATCTGATGTATTTGAAGGACTCAGCAACTACTACATAACAACTTGGTGCCTATTGGCTGGTGATTTAAGATGAATTCCTCACTTTTAAGCTAAAAAATGAACAACTACCACAACAACTACCCTGACTATAAGAGTCACCCCTGTAAGAATTCAAGATAAGATGGAAATACATCTCCCCACATTTTATGAATATACTACTGAAGAGTCAATCCTGATCTTCATTGAAGACTTTAAATAATTCACTGCTATACAAGCCCTCAACATGGATGCACAATTGGCCCTTCTACTAGTCAGCCTCAGAGGACCTACCAGAGACAAGTTCAATACAGCCACCATTGCTGATACTGGTGCAGCCAAACTTGCCAACATGAAGGCCTTCCTCAGAACAATATACTATACTGAAGAGATTAAGCAAGTTCTCAAGGATTAACTCAATACTATCTATCAGAGACTCAGTGAAGATCCCAACTCATTTTATACCCAAATCTGCCACCAGATTGTCTTGGCTAGCTATGATGATGCTCTCAAGAAAAAAATAGCAGATTCAACCTTCCTCAAAGGAGTTTACTCTGAAATTGCCCTAGCAATCTGGTCTACCCCAGCTGCACTAACTCTTGATCAGAAAGTGGTCTTTGTACAGAGATATTGGACTGTCAGATACCTCACTGAATACTTAATGGAGAAAATAACTGGCATCAAGATGGAGCCATCAAAGTCAACTAGTATTATACCCACTATAGTTGTAAACAGACAATCATCCCCACTTACCCCCCAAGGCAACCAAAGCTGACCCAGTGGAGGAACTCACCAAGCAGTTTGCTGAGATGACTGCACACCTTAGTGATGTTGTTAGAGAAGTCTAAAGTACCAACAGGAGACTAGTATAGAGATTTGTAGCTACTACAGAAGAACATAATATCATATACTTCAGATGTTGAGAAGAAGGCCACTATGCAAAGAGTTGTATAACTGAAACAAGATGCAAAGCCCAATCAAATAATGCTACCAGAACCAGAGAACAAACCAATATAGTAGTCATCAAGGAGATTGGTGATACTGATGATGAAGAATACTATGAAGAGCTTGAATTCTACTCTGCTACTGGAGGTACCAGAACCCAGTCTAAGCTCTATGACAAGAAGAGCAACAGCAAGCCAGTTGGAAGACTGAAGAAGACTCCAGCTGTCACTATTCAAAGTAAGACCCAATCTAAGGAGATCAATCAAGACATGGAGTTAGATGAAGCTGCCCACTAAATCATTGAAGGCACTACTCCAGTCTCAGGAGAAAGTGAAAGCAAGAAGGAACAGAAGCTGCACAAGACCAAGATCCACCAGTATGATATCTATAAGGACTTTAAGGAATAAAAGGTCAATGTTACTTTTGGACTACTAGCCAAAGTCCCTGCCTTCAAATAGCAGTTAATAGTAAGACTTGCAACTACTGCTAAGAATTAAGAGTACAAGATTGTAGAAGCTCACAATGCACAAGAAGATGATCAAGAAGACTTAGGCAAAGAATCTGAAGATCAGCAAAAAATATCAGCCTATACCCCATGTCAGATCAAAGATTGTATCTTTGATGCCATCATTGATACTGGTGCTGGAGGATGTCAAGCAAGAAGGTAATTGACCACCTAGGCTGGGACATTGAAGAGTCTACCAAGATGGTCTATATTATAGTAGATAGTACACAAGCTACCCCCCTTGGCAAAATCTGAGAAGTCCCCATCAAGATAGAAGAAGCTATCATCTCAGTAGATGTAATTGTTATAAGTACCACTAACTATGACATCCTCATTGGCAATCAATGGCTTCATAAGGCCAAGGCTATCATTGATCTCAATGTCCAGAAGATGTAGATTAACTATAGTGGAAGAAAGATATGAGTCTCTATCAATGTCTATAAAGGAGTTCTATCAGACATAGAGGAAGGAGATGAAGAGGACACAGAAGTCTTCATATACTCAGTGAATAAGAATAAGAACAAGACACCCAAGCTCACAGATGAGCAGTGGTATAATAAGATCATTGATGGCTATACCTTTCAAGGAAGATACCCCCATGGTACTAGGATGTACTGCTCTGAACACCTGAATGACTACTGGTCCTATATCAGTGAAGTCAGGAAAAGCCACCAACAGAAGCATGAGCAAGAAGCTGCTGAAGCAAAAAGGAAAGTTGAAGAAGATGACTAGCCCCCAGAGCTGCAAGCTAACAGTGATGATGAGGAGGAATAAGAACCAGACATCAACCTCAAGGTCAAGAAGTTTTACCCCAAAGCCAAGATTCCAGAATACAAGACTGAAGGAGCCATAGGAATAGACCTTACCAGTATCCAAGATGCTACTCTTGAACCACAGATCACTACCCTACTTGGCACCAGAATTGGAGTCAAGCTGCCAGAGAACTATGCCAGAATTATCAAAACCAGAAGCAGTCTGATCAAAAGTGAAATCTCAGTTGAAGGAGAAGTAATTGACCCTGATTACACTGGTGAGATCTTCCTCATAGTCAGGAATCACAACTCTATCACTCCATTTGAAGTCAAGAAGTATGACAGGATTGGCCAGATGCTGATCTATGAAATCAAGAAGCCCAAGATCACTGAAGCCATTGAACTCATCAAGACCAAGAGAGGAGAACAAGGCTTTGGATCTACTGAAAGAGGAGCCTATGCTGCTACTAAGATTACTGAACTTGAGTACAAGAAAGACAAGGGTCAGAATAAGTATATATATACTATTGGAGAAAACTTTCTCCTGAAAGAACAACTTCTCAAGATCCTGCATCAGAATAAAGGAGTACTTACAACAGACTTCAGAGATATCTATAATCAAGAACCCAAGTATTACTATGAATTTGACACTGACAATATCAAACCTATCTACCAGAAAGCAAGATCTATACCACCTGTCTATAGAGAATGGCTGCAAGCAGAACTCAAGGAAATAGAAGAAGCCAGAATCATCAAGCAAGCTATTGGTCCCTGGGCTTCACCCATTGTCCTCATCCCAAAGAAAGGAAGCAGGCCTAGAGAGTTTGCCCTAAGACTCTGCATTGACTACAGGAAGCTCAATGCAATCACTAAGAAGGATAGGCAGCCCTTGCTAAATATTCAAGAAATCCTTACCACTCTTAGAAGTGAAGCCAAATACTACACCACTTTTGATCTGTTCTCAGGCTTCCATCAGATTGGTCTCACTTAAGATGCCAGTGAAAAATCAGCCTTCATCACACCTAATACCACCTATATCTACCTGCAAATGCCATTTGGAATGTGCAATATCCCAGTAAGATTTCAGTAAATGATAAACAGAGTCTTCAGCAATGAGATTGAAAAATAGCTCTTTGTCTATATTGATGATATGATCATCTTCAGCAACACTGCACAGAAATATATCAACTATATACAGCTAGCCCTCAAAAAGCTCAAGGAGCATAGCCTCTACATCAAGCCCAAGAAGTATAAGTTTGCAGTCCAGGAAATTGCCTACCTAGGACACCTCATCAATCAGACTGAAATCTACACAGACCTTATGAAGATTGAGACTGTTGCAGCCTACCCAAGACCCAGAACAACTACAGAAGTCCATGCCTTCCTTGGACTGGCCTCCTACTACAGAAGATTCATCAAAGGATACTCTAACATTGCAGTACCTATCTATGAGCTACTGAAGAAGGAGACCAAATTTGAATAGACCAAGGAATACCAAAAAATCTTATATGAACTCAAGACCAGGTTGACCCAAGCACCTATCCTCAGAAGACCAGATTGGAACCTAGAATTCATTCTGTAGACAGATGCAAGTGCTATAAAACTTGGAGCAGTCCTAGCTCAGAAGAAAGACGGACATGAATATATCATCTCCTATGCAAGCTAAGGTATTCACAGAGCAGAACAGAACTATGAGTCATACAAGCTCAAATGCTTGGCAGTAGTTTGGACAGTAGACAAGTTCTACTACTACCTAGTTGGGAAATACTTCACTATTTAAACAGACCATTCTGCTCTTGCCTGGCTATTCTACACTCTGAACCCCAAAGGAATATATACCAGATAGATCTACAGGCTGCAAAAGTATGACTATACTGTCAAGTACTGCTCAGAGAGAACCAACACCAATGCTGATGCACTCTCAAGGACATCCTGAAATACCTCTATTAAGACTATTCAACATGAATAAGGAGTTATACTATAGATTAATCAGCTACCTTGGGTAGTAGAAGATGTCCAACCACCTTGAACTCTGAACAATCACCATCATCAACCAGACTTGGAAATAGTTTGAACTAGACAACACCACACTCAGAAAAGGAGAAAAGCTTATAATACCTGAATATAAGAAGTATCAAGTAATGAAGGAAGTATACAAATAAGGATACCTAGGAGGAACCAATATATATGACAAGGCAAGAAGAACCATATGGTGGCCCAAGATAGAAAAAGACCTGTGCCAATTTGTCAAAGTATGTAATAAGTGCCAAAAACAGAAACAAGATCAGTAAGACCAGGTACCTAGATTATTAAGAATTGAGCAATAGATATCATTGAGCTACTACTGGTAACACTATCAGGAAACTACTATATTATAGTTATTGTAGACCTTTTTACCAAATAGATAGAAGTAGGAGTATTACAAGAAGTCAATGCCCTCTCTATAGCCAACTTCCTGTACTGAGAAATCATCTGCTGCTACAAGACACCAAGGCAAATTACCACAGACTGTGGTACAGAATTTGTCAATAGATTCTATGAGATAATATATCAGAAATATAAGATTCAGTACATTAAGACCACTGCATACCACCCTCAAGGAAATAGACAGACAGAGAGAACTAACAAGACCCTCAAGAACATCCTGACAAAGATCTCAGACACATATGAGAATTGGGGTAACTACCTCTCAACTGCCCTCTCTATCCTACAAGACATATGGTTACAGAGTACACACTTTATCCCAAGAGAACTGCTCTTTGGAGAAGAAGATTCTGATAGAACCTCAGTTATAAATCTAGACCTAACTTGAAGATAGGTTGACTCAGAAATCTGGAGACTATACCAAATCAGGAAGAAGGCTGAAGATTATATCATCAAGTCACAAGTACTGACAAGAAAGAATGTAAAAAAGAATCACAAGACCCTAGAACCTATCCAAATTAGAGAAAAGGTCTTACTGTATTGAAATATAGTAGAAGTCTCATAGTTGTGAAAACTGGAGCCCAAATGGAAAGGACTCTTCTATGTGCAAGATATCAAAAGAACTACCTTCTGGTTTAGAAAAATCTCAGAAATTATACTGCCTACCATAGTATATAGAAACAGACTCAAGAAGTACTATGAATCTATACAAGAGAAGCAAAATATGATGACCACCTGTGAGGTTTTAGTCTATGAATCATAACAGCATGTCCTATGACTAGCAAGTAATCTGTCTGGACCATTCTCTAAGAGATACAGTACTAGTAATTACTTATTTATAAGACTTTCAAAGCCAGAGGAGTTCAAACTGTCAACTGATTAATCAAGATCAGAATTAGGCCCTTGCTCTATATGAAGGAAGTGACTCTTCACCATTATGTCAAAATACATAAGGAAGATACTAGTTCATAAATACCACTTTTCGACCCCCTACCAGAGGTTATGGGATAAGCAAATTTTTCAAGACTGGACTGACATTCAAGAAGATCCTTATTCAGGAGGAAGATGTAATAGTGATCTCAGAATGATGACATCAGCACAAAAGACAGCAATTCCTTATAAGCCACCAAATTAGAGTATAAAAAGATCATATGGCATGACTTACTCAGGCTATAAGATGAGTAATGATGACCAACTATGAGTCATTGTGACTACAGTACAGGCATCTTGAGGAATATAAAAGAATGATCAAGGAATTGCAGTAGTAGTAACTCAACAAGACCCACCAATCCCAAAATAGCTCAAAGACTTACTACAAACAAAATACCTGCTGCTTATTAAACCTCAAGGCCAAGGAACTACCAAGATACCTTAGTCAAAGAAAGAATATTTCAAGACATCAGAAGAGCTATGAGGACCCACATAAGGACTCCTAGTCTCAACTTGGGTACCAGGAATTCTTATTATTTTATTCTTAACCACCATGAAATAGAAACAAGGATCACCATTGCTACCAAATGTCTCCAAATATAGCAGGAGTATGAAATAGAAAACCTTCTCTACCAGGAGTTTCCACAGGCAAGCCCTCAAGAGTTACAAGATGCCACTCCTATAGATATATGTAAAATAAGGATAGCTAAGAAGATTCATCAGATCTTCAGACATGCACTATGATCAATCTCCAACTTGGAGTATATTAAAGTCTCAGACTTCAGAGATCTATCAGCCTGCCATATCAATGCACCAGAAGCCAGAGTGGTTATAGAAGCCCAGTCTACTATTACTCTCAATAATGATAAAGTAAAAGACTTCTGACATCCCATTCTCTAGAACAATCTAGATCAATTTCTATAAAGATTGATCTCAGTATTTCAAGGCCCAAGCATCCAGATTAGATCTCCCCAAGACCCCACATTTGTCTCTTACTTTGTAGAAGAGAATCTCATAGACTAGAGAGTCCCAGATCTCCTTACTCTTCCCACTACTGCTGAATGTAATGATATCATCAGTGATGACATTATCTCATATGATATATATAAAATAAGCAATCTATATGATGAGACTGAAATGTTCATGGATCTCATTTCCTTCAGTGATAATGAGGATGAAGCCCTCATAGTCCTGAACATTCTGCTCTAAGTTCCTTAGTTATACTGAATTATACTGGTATTCTTTTTCTATATAACAGCTGTTCCTTCACTAGCATTCTAACCTTGTGTGACTCAGAATTATTCCAGTACCCTTTTTCTATATTACCGAAATTATACCAGTATCCTGAACCTATGCAACTATCTGTACTGATACTGAAACTTAGCAGTTTTCTGTATTCTAGCATTTTATTTAATTATTGGAATTTATATTTAGCTTTATATCTTAGCAACTATTGAATTATATTTTGTATAAATACCCCTCTTATTTCCTTCAAAATAAAGTCAGTCTACTTAGTGCAATATATACAATTCCTTATAAGCAATCTAAAAAAGATAATAAGATAGTTTAAAGATAAGAATTTTGAAGACTATAAGACTTTAAGAAGGTACTCTAATAAGAACTTGCTTATAACAAACTTGAGTTAGTCTAAGAGATATACCTTGAAGAGAATCTGATATATTTGAAGGACTCAGTGACCACTATGTGATAGTATATAAGGGCTAGGAGTAGTCCAGGTCTAAAAGAAAGATAAAGTAGAGTACATCAATGTATATCTTAGCTAAGAAACCTGAGAAGCTGAAAAAGAATATAAATCCTATAAGTTAGAATATCTCACAGTTATCTGGGCTATAGAAAAGTTTCACTACTACCTCACCAGAAGATACTTCACTATCTAGACAGATTATTCAGCTCTCACCTTACTACTGATCACTGAGCAATCTAGAGGAATCTATGTCAGATAGATTATGAAGTTACAGGCCTATAATATAACCATTATTCACTGCCCTAAAAGAACCAATATCAATGCAGATACTCTCCTATAGATACTCCAAAGAACTTTCAACCTACAAATCAACAATGAATAAAGAGTTTTATTACAGAATTACTACCTACTTATGATAGCAAAAGATGTCCCAATATCTGGAAGAATATATACAAATGATTATAAACAGAATACAGAAACAATTTGAAACTGAGAGAGAATATTAAAGAAAGAAAAGCTACTAGTTATATCTGAATATAAGAAAGAGTAAGTAATAAAATCAGTATATGAACTTGACTATCTAGAAGAAACAAATATTTACAAAAAGAACAATATAGTGGCTAGAAATAGAGGAAGATATTAGACAATTTGTCAAGACCTATGATAAATACTAAAAACAAAAATAAGATCAACAAAATCAGATCTCAGAATTAGTACATATAGAATTAGTACCCTTTACCCATATAGCAATAGATGTAATTAGCCCTCTACTCTTGACTTTGACTAGTAATTGATATATCATTGTCATTGTAGACCTTTTTACAAAATAGATAGAGACAGGACTTCTTAAAGAAGTCAATGTATAGTTAATTACTGATTTCTTTCACAAAGAAATTATCTGCCAATTTAAGACCTCATTATAAGTAACTATAGATAGAGGAACAGAATTTGTGAATCAGTTCTTTGAGGTTCTCTATAAGAAGTATAAGATTTAGTATATTTAGACTACAACCTATTACTCTTAAGGAAATGGACAAGTAAAAGGACTAACAAAACTCTCAAGAATATTATCACTAAGATCTATTTTTTTTTTTT
>RBNI01002576.1:0-18082 GCA_003990745.1 Jimgerdemannia flammicorona | reverse complement strand
TGATGTCGGCCCCCCTGAGGACCCCAACCCACCTACAACCCAGTCAGCAGATCCCCCAATAGCCCTTCCCATCTTAACACCTTCTCCCACAGCCCCAGCCACTGTCCCTCCTCAAATACAAAAAGCCAATGACCTGCCAGGTCTACTCATATTGCTAATACCCATCCTACAGTGAGCCAACTATCACCCACCCCACCCATGAGCCGAGATCTCAAATCCTCCCATTGACCTCCCTCTCCTACCAGCCTACGCCCCACACCTAGTCGATCTCCTATCTCAGCCCAAAAGTCCCCCAAAACCTCGCACTCTCCTAGCCAATGTTCTGGTGTCTGTACATGACCCCCAGCTCTCCCAATATTATAACACTCCTCACAGTCAAATTGTCCACCATCTATCAAATGCCCCATATGGAAATTTAGCATGACATTCCTCCGCAATATTCTCCACCACAACAGACATCACTATTGATGACATCATCACTGGCAAAGTCTGAGCAGTTTTCTGACTTCTGATATCATCAGTTTCAAGGTGTTGTCACTTCTATCTCTTGCAAGATTAAGGCTGTCCTTGGTAGCAGTAGTTGTACAAGGATAACAGGTCTTAGTTCTCTTTTTTTTTTTGGTCTGCTGGCACATTTGCAAGGACTGGCCATTCTCATCTAGGGCGAGGGCTCCCAATGTCGTGGCTGGGGGTTCGAACCTCTTGGAAATGATATTTTCTGTAATCCGAGGCAATTTCTAGTAGTAATATCTGTCATGTAGATGGCTTGAGATTGGTTTTGACGATGTCGGCTTTCTTGAGTTCAGATGAAGCATCCGTCACTCTCCAATGGAGGTGACACAGATAGAGTGAATGGAGTTATTCAAATGTGTTTTGCTTCTACTAAGTAATGAGGTTTTGTATAGTCACAGTGTATCTTGGTCTTAAGTTGATAAGTGCAGTTCATGAACCTTTTGGTAAATGAGATAGAGTTCTTCTTGTCTCACTTTGAGTTTGGTACTTTCGGTTTTCTTTTGTAATAGTACAGTATACCAAACTAGTTATAGCAGTTCAGAGTCAGTCTTATGGTTATAGTACTTCTTCTTCTAGTATTCTTGTATCTTGGCAGTGGGTTCTTGTACTTGCTGGTGTATTTCATGTAACCAGATGATCTCTTGTTTTGTAGTCTCGCATGTGGTTTCTAAATTAGTTCTGAGGATGCCATGCGATTTTGGTGGCTTGGAGGTTGTGCACTTACACATAGACTGATAATAAAGGCAGAGTCCAAGTGACTATAAAAAAAAAAAAAAAAAAAAAAAAAAGAGAAGAAATGCAGTTGCTGATGTTATTCGCTCTCTCGAAATCGGCTTCTGGAGGAGTGCTGCAATAGGTCTACAACCGCGCCTGTTGACCTTTATGTATCAATTGAATGCATATACAGATGCCTCATTTGTTAGTATTATGGTGATAATCTATTATCTGAACCTTTTCTTATTTATAAAGTCCCAAAGGAAAAATAATGATGATGATGCACATGTGTGGGGATTGTGGGGTTATGACCACGTATTTATTTATTATTTATATGGGAGATAAAATTATTGATAGTTATAACCGAATGAATGATGATGTCACTATTATGATATCCATAAAAAATTTTCGCATATAACATCTTCTATCATCACTCTCATTCAGGCCTCACAATGACCAAACGCTTGAGTACGTGGTTGAGATCAGGCGTTATTAAGCAGAACCTCCAGAGCGACCTCAAGACCACCTTACATGCTCTGCATCGCGCGTGTCCTAACAAGGTCGAGGCTGGGTCCCTCCGCGACTCGCTGCGAGACCTTCTCCAAAAAGATCCGGAATTTCGAGCGAAGGCCCCAGAACACGGTAGAATCTATGAATGGTTTCGTCAAGTGGGGTCGTCACCTTCGGCGGATGATTCCCGTACTGAAATCATATTCAAGAAAACGAAACTCACAGGGTGTGCCGTGGGGCCCAGGGCTACTGTCAACAATGGAATCACACGGCAGTCATCTCCTCCGCCTGTGAATCAGGTGTTTTCACTATCTGACGAGGAGCAAGGTGCTGCTGTGGAACGATTCCACAATATTATCGATAAGGAGCTCATCAACTTCCTCGTCTACAACGAGAGAAGCATTCCCGCCGGTGTCGCGGAGAAATTCGCGGCGAAACAACATCCCGCGATTAGCGCGGATTTCCGCGACGCCGACATCTTATGCATGATAAAGTTTATTGTCGAAAATGTCGATATTTTTATCGGAATTGCTGCTTTCCATGGGCGGCACAAGGACGACCCCGCCGAACTCCTTACGGAGTTCAAGGAGAAGTTTCGGCATAGAGTAGCGCATAGTATCTCGTTGACGGGAAAGGGTCGTTGGCCTGATCACGCCCTTCAAACAGTCGCAATCCTTTCGTGCGAGGTCGTAGCATTGCTTGGTAAGCGATTCAAGCGAGTGGCCCTATGTCACATAATCACGTAAAAGCTTGAACTGACGATTTTATTTATTTTTGTTTTTTACCTGGTTAACATTAGGTGGCAACTGCGATGATGTTTCTGCCGCTAGGGAGAAGGTCGAGAAGATGATCCAAAAATCGATGTCGATTAGCACGGCGGCTGCAGGGGTTTCCACAGAGGGGGCGAAAGAAATTGGAGGCATACCCCGACCTCCGAAGCGGAAGCTGGAGGAGGACAAAGAATTAGTTAACATCACCGACTTTGTCATGGAGGTCTTAGACGGTGTTCACGAGGAGGAGAACGGACAGAGGAAGAGAGTGGCGCTGCTGGCGATAATGGAGGATGCTGACATGATGCGGATCTGGAGGAGTATACATATGAAGACAAGCAGGACGGAGAAAGTCCGCAAGTTTCTTTGGTTTGTTAATCAGGTGTTCGGCGTGGTGAGTATGGATCATTTATTAGTTTACTTTATTCTGCATTTCAAGTCTGCATTGTATTCTAACTATTTTCTTTTAATTTTTAACAGAAATTGACAAACATCTGCATGAAAGATGAAGATGAAAGGGTAGCTGAGAAGGGGATATAAGTGATTATGGAATTGTTGGAGGTAACTTTGTAGGAATCGGGGGATGTCAATTGTTAGAGCGGATGAGCTAAAATTGGTGATGAAGAATTAATCAATATAGAGTTGTAATAATTGAGAAAAAAAATATATATATCACCCAAACTGAGATAATTAATACTTAATCATAATCAATTATATAAATATTCTAGAACTATAAGAATTGAGATTCAAATATATGATAGAGTTATGAATGAAGTTTAAACTACAGCAAAGTAGTATGAACTATATAATATTTATTTTAGCAATTTAGTTATATAATTCATTCTAGCAATTTCATTTTAGCAGTGCAGTTATGCAATTCACTCTAGCTCAGTTTTACTCATAGTCTTAGCCTCTCTTTCAGTCTAATTTAGTTCAGTTTCAAGTATGCCAGTTTCAGTAGCTATAATATACTTTTTTCTTTTAGTACTTATTATCTTCAAGCATACTCTTTATTAAGTAGATATTTCTATTATATCTTTGTATCTTCAATCAATTTTTATATATTATCCATTATAATACTATCTATTCATCAGTTACAAGACCTACTCTCTAGTTTCTCTGCTCTTATTATCTATTATCTATATCTAATTCCCAACTTATTTGGCTTATATACTCTGTATAAAGACTAACTGATTGCACTTTATCATAAATATAACCTATTAATTAAAAGTCAAAAGGCAGTCTTGATTATATACCTTGATACTCAACACACCTTTCACCAGTAACATTTAGGTGACACAAGACTCAAGCAATACTTTTGACAATATTTTTGGTGAAAGGCAACTAGCAACATGGAGAGCAATGACCATACAGATGTGCATACTAGGTCGGGTAGATCTAGGGTCTTTGACTGACAGCAGGTGGGAAGGGGTTATGGCCTGGGGATGGGGGCCTTCGGAGGACCTAAGAAGGAGGAAGGCTCTGGAGGAAGGCTGGTGCCCAGTGGTAATGAGGAAAGGTCTGGTCTCCTAAGTTTCGCAGACAAGATCAAGGGGAGTGGGTGGCTGGTGGATAGTAGAGCTGGTAGTGCTGAGGGGAAGGGCAAGGCGAGCCTTAGGAGTGGGAGCAGTGCTCCGGCTGGGAGTGCAGGTATAGGGGCTGGAGGTGTGGTGGCTGGGGGTGTGACTGTTGATGGAAGTGTGACAGGGAATCAGGAGAAAAAAAGAGATGTGATGGCTGATGGCCAGGTAGGGGAGGGGTTCCCGATGCAGAAGGGAGATCTGGCAGATTGTAAGCGCACAACCTCCAAGCTACAGAAATCACAAGTCACCCTCTTAACAAGCCACCGAAATCACACGCGAACTCCGAACAAATCTGGAAATCAGCTGCATGATCACGAAGCTGAGTCAAACAGAAGTTACAGCACACAAAGCTGAGTCAATATGAAGTCATGGAACACAAGATTCACACAAATGGAATCTTACCAATCAAGAACAAATGCATATATACTGAGCTCCAAGATGCATCAAAACAGAGAACCAAAACAAACAACAACCACAACTTCCAAACATACAAACATGACCACTGAGATCTACAACTGCATCCGCGCTGACATCTGGAATGCCATTGTCAACCGAGCCACACCCCCTCTACCCCTCATGAATATCCATAGCAGCGCACCCCTCTACTTCGTGGAAGCTTGATGGAATGCCCTGAACATGCTTAATGAGGCCCACCGGATCAGACAAATCTCAAGCTACTACCAGATCAGCCGCCTCCTGGAAGACATGGTCGAACACCACCATGATACAGACATTACCCAGATGTCTCAACACTAGAAGCTCATCGCCCGCAAATACCGAGAACTCTTCTATGAGTACAGTACCTTTATTCCCTGCCTCCGAGTTACTACCAGCGAAATGGTTACTACCCTGTCCTATGGCCAAATCGATGACATGATATAAGAACTCAACCACAAGTATCTCGAGTATGTTCAGACTACCGACAGAACCTTCCCACACCCCAATGATCACATCCTGCAAATGCCCCAAGTTGGATACGCCATGAAGGACGTCTACGATATAATCAACTTCAATGAAGATGAAGCAGAAGACAATGATCTCTCTGATGCTGACATGACCTCAAGCCAAGGATCTCTACCAACCCTGATCATACCGCCAACCTTGCCGATGAACTTACAACAGTTCATAACCACATACAAGGCTTATTGGGACAATGATCACTGGCACGAATACCAACCTGCATTTACCCCTGATTACTTCAACTACAATGAAGAGACTGGAGAACACAACCTGTACCTCCAGACAACCCTCGAGATCGAACCAACAACTCCACCACCTGAGTATGAGTAACATGAACCACAGCCGCCAGCTTACTACAACCCCATGACTCATAGTACTGTAATCTATAGAAGGTATGCAGACAGCGAATCTGATGAAAGCGAAGATAGCGCACCCCTCCTTCGCCCACCAACACCTTATCCAGCATACGAGACAGATGATGCTATCCTGTGGGATGGAGATGAAGTCCTAATGTATTATTACCTCAGCCAACAAGGAGAAGTAATTTGCGAACTACTCTTCCTAGATGACTACTTCATCAGAGATGATGTCATCAATAGTGATGTCATCGAAGACTACCCAGACAGCATGTAAATCTATAAATAGATTAGCAGTCATAGTATAGTTAGATTAGCCTTGTACGACATGACTGTAAACTGACTCAGCAGTCAGACGATCTCTTGACATGTCAGATCACTCTTATACTATGTGACTGCATTCCGACTCAGCAAGGTACTTAGTGCTATATCCATATCTAGCATAGTCCAGATAGCCCCTCACTAGTATAAATACCCCCTCCCCCAGACCTCAGAATCTCAGACTTAAAATAGACGTGAACAATCTGAACACAACTCCTGAGCACTTCTCCACAATATTCCTTTACACAACTACCCCTAGTATAGCAATATCATGAATAGCAAATAAACCTATTTAATAACCCACAAACCACTCTTAAGTAAATCTGCTCCCTGTTAGGTCCCACTCCTAACCCCATCACGAAATTTCCTAATTGGGTATTGTCTGCAGCGATACGCCAATTCAACTAAGCTGGTCTTAGTTTCTTGAACTTCCTGAAATACGGAAAGTCCTGAACATCCAGAACTAGTCCAAAAAAGGACTTTGGTTGAGACGTCAATCCGATCTCAAAATCAATAAGCATAGAGGATGTACTCCATACGAAATTGATCTTGACCATAAGAAAACGATCTTCCAGAATATCCAGAACTTCCAGAAAACCCTTCCAGAACTACGTAACAGTTACCCTAAAAAGCAACCCTCTTACAACTTGGTAGCAGTGGTTTACAATCCATTTCCGCTTCAAGACGCTTCCTCACCCTGCTATAAACCCTTCTGCGAATTCCTACAAGTTGGTATAAAGCCCAACCTCTGAACTAGAATTTATCCTGAACCATCTGACAATCTGGAGAGAATTGAACCTAACGAACAAGGACAATTTGACCTCCACACCTGCAACAAGTGGGACAAACTTCATTCAAAGAAAGAAGTACTCCGATTAAATCAGCAAATAGGTGAACACCTATTCACCGAACTCCTTGCACTACACCCAGCAAGTCAAGATGAAGAAGGTCTTATAGAAGCCTTCTTTACTCTCCTCAACAAGAGTTTTGTCAGCTCTACAAACCCGAGCAACCTAGGACAACCAGCAGCAGTCTTTCTAGCCTTAGTACCTCACGAAGCCCAAGCCTCTGTAGCCAAGTGGCTCAACTCTACTGACTTTCACCGAACCAGAACCAAGACCGCATTATACTACCAATTCCAGAACAGCAAGGCCCGCCATATTCTTAAGGAAGAAGCAAGAGAAATCCTTCATCAATTACCTGATCCCGAACCTGAAGCAGGCCCTGCTACAGCCCTACCTGAATCCGAAACCAATACCGATCCAGAACTTGACTTTGAATTAAGTCCATCTGAAATCAGATATACAACTGATTCTGTCTACTTTGACGCTGAGCAAACCCAAATACACAGGGACCAAACCAAAGAAGAGGAGGAGTATCTCAGTGAATTCGATCCCAGATACACCACCGAAGGAGACATATCTCCATCAGGACAGAATACACCTACACAGCAACAGACAGTCATTTATCAAGCCCTTACTCCAGACCCACAACTATTACTCCAGCAACTTACACAGACCCAAAGAACACCATCACACTCTGCACCAGTACCTCAAGTAGTACCAGTAACACCACTACCAGTAGTTCAACCACCTCCAGTAAACAACATGGCAAACCAACAGATTATAGACCTCACAGCCCAGGTAGCCATAATGGCAGCAACCATTACTGCCTTAGCTGACAGACCCGACCTACAAAAAATCTGAATCTACCTACCTTCAATGGTACTGCACAAGAAGTCCAAAGCTTCATTAGTGTAGTTGACACCAACTTCGAAGCCAATCAATAGACCAATGAATGAGTTGCTGACCGTGTTCTGACAAACAATCAAGACCACACTTTGGAACAACTCTTTGCTACCACTACAGCCTATGTCCGCCAAGTTGTTACATTCTTCCGAGGACCTGCCAAAGAATGGTGGCGAACCCTTCCCGAAAAACCCCTCACATGGGACACCCGACCTGCAGTAGTTGCTCAGAATGCAGCAAATAATGTCCCAGGATATGGAGACCATCCTGCAGCCCCTGGACTTAAACAACTCATGATTGCTCAATATCACAGCGAAACCATGATCGCTGAATCCCAAGTAAAACTCCGCAACCTCAAATTTGATATATATGGCAAGGAGGAATTCGAAACCTTCTGTACAAAACTCGAGTCACTCCTGAACACTGTTGGCCTAGGATATATTGCCAATGATGAAGCACGAAATGGTACAAGAGCAGATCATTTATTCGATGCCCTGCCTGAATGGCTTACTTGAAAAATCCGAGAACAAAGACGCCCAGTTGGTTGTGACCACCAACAATGGTACCTGGCGAGAATCAAGACTATGGTCAAATGGATCCTAACAGCTGGACCCATTCTGCCCTGAAGACAATTCAACAACAAGGAAAAGACTTGGACCAAGAAAGAAGAACCCAAGCATGAAGCCTCCTGAGCTCCCTCATCATCCACTCTATGGACACCCAGAAATCTTAAACTCACTCAGCCGAGTACCTTCAAGAAACTCACCGAAGGCGAAAGGAATGAACTTAGAAGAAGCGGAGCATGCTTCTATTGCTGAAAGACAGGACACATGGCCAGTGCCTGCCCTAACCGAAAACCCCGAACAGCAACACGAGCAACTGTTACCACTCTACACCACCTCAACAATCTGACCACCAGGACACTAGACTTTGTCAAGTTAAGACAAACTGCTAAGGCTCCAACCAAAGGAAGTCAAAAAGCAGCTGGATATGACCTGTATGCAGCCGAAGAAGCCATAGTCTCCAACCGAGAAGTCAAACAAGTCTTCACAGGAATCAGCATCCAAATCCCTGAAGGATATGTTGGAAGAATATGTTGTCGCAGCAGCCTAGCATTGAAAGGACTCTCAGTAGAAGGAGGAGTCATTGACGAAGATTATATAGGCGAAATTATTGTCCTCATCCAAAACCACAGTTGGACACCCTTCAAGATTCCCATTGGATTCTGTATTGCCCAGATCCTATTCGAAAAAATCGAGTCAACCCTGACAGTCAAGGAAGTCCCTGAACTACTGCCCACCATCTGAGGATCTAAAGGATTTGGTTCATCAAACAAGGCCCCAGTCCAACCTACCATGAACAAAGAAGAACAATTCTACAAGAAAATTGAAGATGGATATGTACCAAGTGGACAATGTCTCCATGGCATTAGAATGTACTCTTCCCGAATGATTGATGATTGCTTCTCTTGTGTCAACGAACTGGCTCAAAGAAGAACCAACAGAAGGAAAGCTCCTACAACTGAAATCACTACTATTGGATCAGACAAACTACTTACACTTAAAGCTTTTGTCAACCGAGCACCTGTCAAGATCATGATAGATAGTGGTGTCTCAGGCAACTTCATCAACGAAGAAACAGCCAACAGACTCAAGGTCTTCACCTCTCCAGTACAACAAACTCAAGCAGTTGCCACAGCTGATGGAACCTCATATATCATTAGCAAGGAAGTCCGCAACCTACCCTTCCGAATTGGTGACTATCGAGTACATGTTACTCTTCAAATCATACCACTCTCTGATAACGAAATCATCTTTGGAACTCCATGGTTGAAACAAGAGAACCCCATGATCAATTGGGTAAACCATTCTCTGACCATCAAGAAAGGACACCACAACTTGAAACTACAAGGTGAAAAGGACCCACTCAACTCTAGTGACTCTGGACCAAAGATTACCCACATCAACAAGCTACAACTCAAAAAATTGGCCAAGAAATGCCCTCTCTTTGCTATCTCTATCTGTCCATCCAAAGGAGAACCTGAGAACTCTGAAGAAGACTTTTCCAAAGTTGACAGCCATGTCAGACCACTACTCCAGAAATTCCAAGACATATTCCCGAAGAAACTCCCAAAAGGCCTACCTCCCAAACGAGCAGTAGACCATGCCATCAAGACCATTCCAGATGCCAAGCCAGCCTTCAAGTCAATCTACCACATGTCTCTGAGAGAAATCGATGCACTCAAAAAAGAAATTGATAAACTCCTGGAACAAGGATTCATCAGACCCAGTGTATCACCTTATGGTGCACCAGTCCTCTTTATTGTCAAGAAAGAAGGAGACCTGCGAATGTGTATTGATTACCGTGACCTCAACAAACAGACTATCAAGAACTGTTGCCCACTACCCAGAATCGACGAAATATTCGATAGGCTTACCAACCCACAATTCATGAGCTCCTTTGATCTGCGAAATGGTTACTGGCAAATTGCCATGAAAGAAGAAGACATCTACAAGACAGCCTTCTGAACCCGCTATGGACATTTCGAATTCCTGGTTATGCCCTTTGGCTTAACTAATGCTCCTGCAACCTTTCAGACACTGATGAATACCATCCTGCACCCATACCTGGACAAATTCATGGTTGTCTACATTGACGATATTCTAGTCTTCAGCAAAACCCTGGAGGAACATCTCGAACACCTTGAGCTAGTACTACTGAAACTCCAAGAAAACCAACTCTTCACAAAACTCAGTAAGTGCAAATTTCTACTGAAAGAAATCCAATTCCTTGGACATATTGTCACACCAAATGGAGTCAAAGTGGACCTCAGCAAATTCTCCACAATCAAAGATTGGTCCAGACCCAAGAAGCTGAAAGACCTCCAGTCATTCCTGGGATTATCAAACTATTACAGACGATTTGTTGCCAACTTCACCAAAATTGTCACTACTCTTACCCAAATGACCAAGCACAGCAAGAAAGAAGAACAACCCTGGACCATGAAACAAGAGAAAGACTTCAACAATCTTGCAAATTGGGGACCCGAACAAGATACAGCCTTTCAAGCATTGAAAGATACTTTGATAACCACTCCAGTACTTCAAGCGGCAAATCCTGCCCTACCATATGAAGTTACCACCGATGCCTCTGACCTAGCTCTTGGAGCAGTACTCATGCAAGAAGGACACTCTGTGGCCTATCACTCCCGCAAGTTCAATGATGCCGAAATCAACTATGCAACTCACGAGAAGGAAATGTTAGCCATCGTAGACACTCGGATCAAATGGCGACCATACCTAGAAGGAGCACACTTCACTGTATTGACTGACCACAAGTCATTAGTCAACATCAAGACCCAGGCTACCCTTTCCCGAAAGCAAGCCAGATGGATGAAAGTCCTCACCAACTTTGACTATGAAATCCAGTACCGCCCTAGCAAGGAAAACATTGTTGCCGATGCAATCTCCAGACCACCCATTGAAGAAGTCATCCAAACTCTCACCCTGGTTACAAACTCCATCATGGAACAAATTATCGCAGCATGCGCTGATGATAAGGAAGCTCAAGCACTCTGAGAAATCCTGAACAGTGATGATGCTGACAAGCATACTCAGTACAATTAATACCAACTCAAGGACAATACTATCTACTACAAGGACAGATTGTATGTTCCAAACAACCGAGACCTCTGAAGGACAATCCTATTCAAATGTCATGATACCCCTACAGCTGGACATTTAGGATTTGATAAATGCTATGAAGTTATCTCCCGAAACCTCTATTGGCCCCGCATGGCAGATCAGCTAAAGACCTACATTACTTCCTGTGATGCCTGCCAACACAATAAGTCCTCAACACTAGCAAAACCTGGCCTACTCCACCTGATCCCAGTACCATCTGCTAATTGGAAACAAGTCTCTATGGACTTCATTGTACAACTACCCCGAACCAAGAACGGAAAAGATACAATTGTTGTCTTTGTAGACTATCTCAGCAAACAAGCTCACTTTGTACTAACCACCACTACTGCAACAGCACCAGACATAGCTACACTCTTGTTTGACAACATCTTCTGCTATCATGGTCTCCCTAAGATCATTGTTAGTGACCGAGATCTGAAATTCACCAGCCATTTTTGGAAAGCCCTCCATGCACACCTTGGAACAAAACTTGCACTATCTACAGCCTTTCACCCTGAAACCAATGGCCAAACTGAAAGAATGAACTGAACTCTGGAACAAATGCTAAGAAACTATGTTTCCTACAGACAAGATGATTGGCATGAACACCTCACTGCAGTCGAGTTTGCCTATAACAACAGTAAACAAGCCTCTCTTGAAATGACTCCATTCTTTGCCAATACTGGACAAAACCCAAACACTCCTCTAACACTCATCCGAACCACTGAAGAACTCTCTACAGTTGAAGCTGTTGAAGAATTCTTACTCTGAATGCATAATCTAAGCCAGATTGCAATTGAGAATTTATCACGAGCTCAAGAACAACAGTCACAGTATGTCAACCAATATCGCCGAGAAGAAACCTTCAATATTGGAGAAAAAGTTCTATTAGACATCCGAGGATACTGAGTTGACAACCTCAAGTACAGATTATCTACAAAACTAAACAGCAAGTTCATTGGACCATTTGAAGTCATCTCACAAGTCTCTCCGACCTCCTACAAATTGGTGCTACCAGACACCATTAAGATCCACCCAGTCTTCAATGTCCAACGTCTCAAGTGATACAATGACAATGATGATGAACTATTCCTGAACCGAACTACAAAACCACCTGCACCTGTCATTATTAATGACCAGGAAGAATACGAAGTTGAACAAATTCTCAACAGATGTGGCCACAAGAACCACCCCGAGTACCTCATCAAATGGAAAGGTTATCCGATCCATGATGCAACATGGGAACCCAAGACCAATCTCCAGAATGCTACCAACTTAGTTCAAGAATATGATTCCTTGAACAACTGAACACTGAATAGTCCTACACCTATCAGTACAAAACATATATTACCCTCCTGAACATTATAATTATCATGAACCTAATCAAGAACTCAGCAAGACAGAACAAAAGAATACTGACCCTCTGGAAAAAATAGCAAAACTGAAAGCCAGCCTATTCTCCCCATACCACTGGTGGGAAACGAGGCATAGATATTTAAGAAGATTCCTTCGAGGAAATTCTCCAGCAGTGAATGACGTCAGAATCACTTCCGGCACACGGCATTGAACACACGACCCTTTAACGTATGAATCCAATGTATTAGGCAACTGTACTACAAGCATGCCACTTTCTGAAAAAATGGACTTTATCAGACTTTTGACCTCCCAAACAGTGTAACAACACTAGAACAAAATTAGAAGGCCCCGACGAGGAGGTCGAAAGCTAAGAAGGGGAGAGTTGTAAGCGCACAACCTCCAAGCCACAGAAATCACATGTCACCCTCTTAACAAGCCACCGAAATCACACGCGAGCTCCAAACATATCTGGAAATCAGCTGCATGATCACGAAGCTGAGTCAAACAGAAGTCACAGCATACAAAGCTGAGTCAATACGAAGTCATGGAACACAAGGTTTGCACAAACGGAATCTTACCAATCAAGAACAAATACATATATACTGAGCTCCGAGACGCGTCGAAACAGAGAATCAAAACAAATAACAACCATAACTTCCAAATACACAAACATGACCACTGAGATCTACAACCGCATCCGTGCTGACATCTGGAATGCCATTGTCAACCGAGCCACACCCCCTCTACCCCTCATGAATATCCATAGCAGCGCACTCCTCTACTTCATGGAAGCCCAATGGAATGCCCTGAACATGCTTAACGAGGCCCACCAGATCGGACAAATCTCAAGCTACTACCAGATCGGCCACCTCCTGGAAGACATGGTTGAACACTACCATGATACAGACATTACCCAGATGTCTCAACACCAGAAGCTCATTGCCCGCAAACACTGAGAACTCTTCTATGAGTACAGTACCTTTATTCCCCGCCTCTGAGTTACTACCAGCGAAATGGTTGCTACTCTGTCCTACGGCCAAATCGATGACATGATACAAGAACTCAACCACAAGTATCTTGAGTACGTTCAGACTACTGACAGAACCTTACCGCACCCCGATGACCACATCCTGCAAATACACCAAGTTGGATATGCTATGAAGGACATCTACAATATAATCAACTTCAATGAAGATAAAGCAGAAGACAATGATCCCTCTGACGCTGACATGACCTCAAGCCAAGGATCTCTACCAACCCTGATCACACTGCCAACCTTGCCGATGAACTTACAACAGTTTATAACCACATACGAGACTTATTGGGACAATGATCACCGGAACGAATACTAACCTGCATTCACCCCCGATTACTTCAACTACAATGAAGAGACCGGAGAACACAACCTGTACCTCCAGACAACCCTCGAGATCGAACCAACAACTCCACCACCTGAGTATAAGCGACATGAACCACAGCCGCCAGCTTACTACAACCCCGTGACTCATAGTACTGTAACCTATAGAAGATACACAGACAGCGAATCCGATGAAAGCGAAGACAGCGCACCCCTCCTTCACCCACCAACACCTTATCCAGCATACGAGACAGACGATGCTATCCTGTAGGACGGAGATGAAGTCCCAATGTATTATTACCTCAGCCAACAAGGAGAAGTAATTCGCAAACCACTTTTCCAAGATGACTACTTCATCAGAGATGATGTCATTGATGGTGATGTCATCGAAGACTACCCAGACAGCATGTAAATCTATAAATGGATTAGCACTCATAGTATAGTTAGATTAGCCTTGTACGATGTGACTGTGAACTGACTCAGCAGTCAGATGATCTCTTGACATGTCAGATCACTCTTGTACTACGTGACTGCATTCCGACTCAGTAAGGCACTTAGTGCTACATCCATATCTAGCATAGTCCAGATAGCCCCTCTAGTATAAATACCCCCTCCCCCAGACCTCAGAATCTCAGACTTAAAACAGACCTGAACAATCTGAACACAACTCCTTAGCACTTCCCCACAATATTCCTTTACACAACTACCCCTAGTATAGCAATATCATGAATAGCGAATAAACCTATTTAATAACCCACAAACCACTCTTAAGTCAATCTGCTCCCTGTTAGGTCCCACTCCTAACCCCATCACGAAATTTCCTAATTGGGTATTGTCTGCAGCGATACACCAATTCAACTAAGCTGGTCTTAGTTTCTTGAACTTCCTGAAATACGGAAAGTCCTGAACATCCAGAACTAGTCCAAAAAAGGACTTTGGTTGAGACATCAACCCGATCTCGAAATCAATAAGCATAGAGGACGTACTCCATATGAAATTAATCTTGACCATAAGAAAACGGTCTTCCAGAATATTTAGAACTTCCAGAAAACCCTTCCAGAACTACGTAATGGTTACCCTAAAAAGCAACCCTCTTACACAGATGGTGTAACAAGGCTGGCAGTAGCACTGTTACTCAAGAAATCGATCTCAGAGTTTGT
This sequence comes from Jimgerdemannia flammicorona, assembly GCA_003990745.1. Taxonomy (NCBI): domain Eukaryota; kingdom Fungi; phylum Mucoromycota; class Endogonomycetes; order Endogonales; family Endogonaceae; genus Jimgerdemannia; species Jimgerdemannia flammicorona. The sequence continues at coordinate 3,051 of RBNI01002576.1, read as the reverse complement.
GGTGACCGTGTGCTTCTGGGGCTTGGCGGTGACAGTGAGGATAGTTCTGGGGCTTGTCTTGAAGCAGGTGGCTGGGGCAGCTTCGGTGAAGTTTTTGAAGGGTCTGGAGGGGGTTGAGGTGGGCTTTGAGGAAGTTGGCCCACTGGATGAGACACTGAAGACTAGAGTCGTGGTTGGGGAGGTAGTGGTCCCCATAGTGTGGTGCTTGCAATAGGACCCCAGGGTAGTACAGCTTCTGGTGAAGGGGGTGCCCATGGTGACTAAGAAGGAGACTAGGAAGAGGGTGGAGGAGGTGATGATTGAGTATGGCAATGTGGTGGACATCAGCTTTCAGGTGTGGAAGGGGACTATGATCAGGACGGGCGATGTTGATGTAAGGATTCAGCTGGCAGGAAAGGAGGCCACGGGGAAGGCGAGTGACTGGCCCTCGGTGCTGATGTGGGGGGCTGTTGTCTGCAAGGTGTCGAGGGTGAAAGGGAGTGAAGAGGAGGAGGAGGACTTGTTGGAAGCGCTGGAGGAGTTGAGTGGTGCTGTAGAGAGGAGGGTAAAGGCCTGGAGACTGTATGAGGAGTCGATGCATCTGGAGGTTGTGGGTGGGAAGTGTGTCCATATGGATAAGAAGCAGTTGGAGTGAGCCCAGGGATGCAAGAGGCAGAGGGAGTTATTGGCAAGTATGACAGGAGGAGTGAAGAAGACATCAGTTGTAACTGAGGAGTCTGAAGATGCGGAGACCAGTGTCTGGGCTGGTAAAGGAGGAGAGGAGGTAGAGGCGAAGGAGGCACATACACATCTCTTTCCAGTATCATTCAGGTTACACAACCTTTGGAGAGCACTTACAACATCGTTTTTGAAGAAAAGTGACTAACAACATGGTGACTGACAGGCAACCTGAGGTGCGTACTGGGCAGGGTGGCCCAAGTGCTTTCGACTGACAGCAGGTGGGGAGGGGTCCAGGCCTAGGGGGGGGGTATGAGGGGGCTACTAGCCAGTGGACGTGGAAGGGGTGGAGGAGGTGGTGGAGGTTCAGGATCTGGGAGGGCGAGCTTCACGGAGATGGTGAAGAGGAGACAGCAGGTGTCAGGGCTGGAGGGCTGGCTGAGGAAGGGCAAGGTGACTGAGAAGGAGATGGTGCAGGGGGGAGCAGCCCTTAGAAGGGGGGGCAGTAGAGCTGGGGGAGTAGCAGCTGTAGGGAGTGTGACTGCTGATGGCAATGGGACTGTCAATCTGGAAATATCTAGATGTGATGGTTGATGGTAAGGCTGAGCGGCTGAGGCTTAGAAGACAAGGGGACTTGGCAGATGGTGTAATGGGTCTGGCGGTAGCCCCGTTGCTCAAAAAATCGATCTTGGCTTTCGTGGTTACACTGTGCTTCCGGGGCCTAGCAGTGATGGCAAAAAAGATGCTGGGGCTCATCGCTAAGCAGGTGGCTGGAGCTGCATCTGTAATGTTTTTGAAGGGACTGGAGGGAGTGGAGGTAGGTTTTGAGGAGGCAGCGCCATTAGAGGAGATGCTGAAGGTTGGATTGGTGGTTGGGGAGGTGTGTGTTCCAATGGCACATTGTCTGAAGTGGGATCCCAGGGTGGTCCAACCGCTGGTGAAAGGAGTGCTGATGGTGACGGCGATGGAGATGAGAAAGAGGGTTGAGGATTTCATGGCAGAATATGGAGAGATAGTGGATATCGGATTCAGAGTCTGGGAAGGGAACTCACTCAGGATTGGTGATGTGGATGTGAGGATTCAGCTGGCTGGGAAGGAAGCTACTGGGAAGGCGAGGGACTGGCCTTCAGCAATGGTCTGGGGAGTGATTTTGTGTAAGGTGATGAGGGTGAAGGGAAGTGAGGAGGAGGAGGAGGATTTATTGGAAGCATTGGAAGAGTTGGATGGTGCTGTAGAGAGGTGAGCGAAGGCTTGGGTGGCTTTCATGGAGTTGACGTACTTGGAGGTGGTGGATGGAAAGTGGATTCGAGTGACCAAGGAGCAGTGGGAAAGGGCTCAGGGGTATAAGAGACAGAAAGAGCTGCTGGCCAAGCTAGATAACAGACTGCTGGGGAATGCGAGCAAGGTGAAGGGCACCAGGGGTGCTGGAGCAAGTGTCTGGGCTGGCGAGGGGGAGGGGAAGGACAAGAAAGAGGTAGGGGAGGACAAGGAGAAGACTAGTAAGGATCCATATGCTAATGATATGCTAGAGGTTTGTGAGGAGGACTGGGAAGGCTCCCCTATCCCTACTCCTCTTATCAGGCATGGCCTGGCTTCCTGAAACAAGGCAGAAGAAGATGTGCCAATGTGAGGGGCCCAGAGGGTACAATTAGGAGTTCCGGAGGTAGTGTATGGAGGACAGGGGGTGGCAGCTGGTGAGGAGGAACTGGTGGATGTCCCGGAGGTATGAGATGAGTCTGCAAGCACTGGAGCTGACACCATGATGTTGGAGGGAGGGAGGCTGGTGACTCTGGGGGGGAAGGAGGTGGGGAACTTACTTTGGATATGTCAGATGATGAATAACTTGGTGGTGGAAGAGTTGGGGGAGGTGGACTTATGAGTGATGAGTGATGAGCATTGGGCAGTGATACTGCAGGGGGATGGAGTAATGAAGGCATTGAAGGCAGAAATTCTGGCGGTGTACCTAGAGGAGGAAGGGTATGAGGTGGATAAGGAGAGGGAGGCAGAGATGGTGGTTGTTGCTGGAGAGAGGGCAGAATACTATTGGAATAAGTATCATGGACTGCAGCTCTGGCCGGAGGCATGCATAGAATACCGAGAGGAGTTCGAGGAGAAGGCAGATGGAGAGATGAATGAACTGCTGGCTAGATTGGAGGCTCAGAGGGCAGAAGAGGAGGAGGTGGCTGTGGAACACAATCTGGACATGGCACAGGAGGAGATGAACATGGAACTATAGAGATCGATTAACAACATAACATATTTCATTATGAATAGTACAACCAACATTTTTTCTTTAAACATGAATGGGTTATGGGGTGCTGCTCAATGTAGGAACATTTTTACTTGGATGAAGGGATTGGAGGCCAATCTCTTCCTCTTGCAGGATGTTTTTTT